>CAJNOL010000337.1:0-157367 GCA_905250125.1 Rotaria sordida | reverse complement strand
TCAAATGATAAATTAATTGCCATATCTAAACTTTGTGCCAATTGTTCCCCATAACGTATTTCATCTGTTGGTGATTTAATAAGTAAATAAGGAAAAATTCCATGCAAATGAAGGCAAACTTTCTTTCCTGTAAAAATAAGAGTCATAAAAAAAGATTTTCCTTGTTTTTTGTTTTGTTATCTTAATTTTTAATAAAGTACCCTCTTCATTCGGTCCGAATATTCGAATGATTGGTACTTGTTTTATCGGATGTCGTAGTTTAGAATATACAGGATCAAATCGTGAATTAACCGATGTTACATAATGATCTGTGAGTACAATTCGTACTGATATCATTATTTAATCTAGTTGATTATTTATAGAAAAAAGAAAATAGAGAAAAAAATTTTATTATATTCTATCCGATTGGATTTTTTTCTTTTCTTATTATCTTTGTTTTTTTTTTTATTAATTTCAAATATCATCCATGAAACAAAAATTTTTATAAAAACAACGGAAACAGAGTTCATCAATATCAATTTCTGTAGCACCCGTTGACTGCTTGTATTTGTTTCCATTTGGATGAATTGATGTATTTTATTTCGATCGTTCACGCATACCTTAATAAAAAAAAAAAAAGAAAAACATTAAAAAAAAACAAAGTTTTGTAAAAATTCGTTTTAACTTACGTCTTCTTTTACGTTTCAAACGTCGCATTCGTTTCTTACGCCATTTAGCTCGCATCGTTGCTTAATTGAAGATGCGAAATCTACAGTAAAATGAAAATATAAAAAATAATCAGTAACCCACCGATGAAAAAATGAACATATTGTTGCTGCTCGGTGAAATATTTTCATTCGTTTCAATATGTAATCATTTCACCTCCATGTATTTTCAAAACATCTATGCACTTTATAAATTTTTAATTTAACTTTAATTATTTAAATCAAATTTTCTGAAAATATTAATTAAAAAATCTAATAAATCAAATTGAATTTATTCAAATGGATATAAACTTCATTTGTTCTTTCTTTGTTCGCGGCTGCCGATATCGTTCATTGAAATATCGTCAGATCTAGTTCATTGTTCTGACGTGATTTTCTTTTTTTTGTCGTAGTTATCAGAATTCATCGTCATCTTCTAGATCGTTTCGTTCTTTTTTTATTTTTATTTTAAATAAATTTACAATCATGCGTCCATCAATAAAACGTCCATCAGTTATAATACCTCGTCCAACAAAAGCTTCATTAGCTCGTCAATCTAAAATTCGAAATTCTATTCTTGTTGCATCAACAACAACAACAACAAATACATTAAAATCAATACAAAATGAAGATATAAAAAATGAAAATGATTTAACTACAATTGGTCTTATTAAACAACAAGTACGACGTGCAACTACAGTAACAAAAAATAATGCTGTATTTAAACGACGACGTTCATTACATAAATTAGCTGTTATTGTTTCGGGTTCATCATTAGATAGTTCTACTAGTGATGGTGAAAAATTAAAACAAGTTGTAAGTTAAATAATCTTTTTTTGTATTTTAATTAATTATCTTTTTGAAATAGATTGTTGCTTCATTAACTGAAAATGTTAAAAAAATGGATATTGTTGAACAACCAAAAAATAAAAATTTAATTAATAATGATAATAAAGAAAATCGTCAATCAAAACGTCCAATAACAACAACAACAAATGTAATACGTAAAAAACCAATACAAATACCAATACAAGTACTTGATAAATATACTGCTGAAGAAATTATAATTGAAATTATTGAACAAGCTTTAACAAATGATGATTTACATATAGATGATGATGATGAACCTATTGATCCAACATATGCTATGGATTATGTTGCTGATATTATGAATTTATTATATGCATTAGAAAAAAAATATTCTATACAAATAACATTTTTAACAAATCCACCTTCAACAACAACAACATCATCATTTCCATTAACAACAATGGCTACAATGGCAAATGGTAGTGCTACAAAACCATGGAAACTTACAACAAAACATCGAACTATTGTTGTTGGATGGATTATACAATTATTTTATGCACGATTTCATTTATCACAAGATGCTATGCATCTGTAAGAATCAATATATTTTTTTTTGTTAAGCTGTCTATAACAGTTAAATATAAAATATTATTAGAATTTAGATAGAGAAAAGTATTTCTGTATGAGTATCTACATATTCATAAAAATAAGTAAAGCTCGCCCATCAAAGTCTGGAGTTACATCAGTAAACCAGTGGAATATTTGTACGCTTACATAGTAACAAGTTTATTCTTCATATGTTAAGTAATGAACAAAAATATGTCAAAGAGACATTTGTTGTAACAAGTAACATAAAACGAAGTGCATACGCTTGTCAAAAAGTCTGACTCCATATCATTCAGGCAACATGGTTCCAACGAGGCCAAGACCAATAGTTTTTTATTTGAGAGGGTGTATTGTTACGACTCATGTGTAGGGTTGCCGATATTTTTCGAAGAGGAGAAGAACGAAACTTATAGTGAGGACCCTATTCCAAATTGCTACGACAGTGTCTACTTATTCTTATTTCATTTTTTGTCAGAGAAAGGTAAATGGTATTTCGAAATCCAGTTTCTGTCCAAAGTTACTATGAAAAATTAACAGGAGCCGCCATTCTAATCGAGAATCCGGCTCAGGTGTTCTACCTAGATATGGATGAGATGTTACCGGAACCAATTGTCTTACACCGAAGTTTAAATGTACGAAATCTGTCCGTGTACATGAATACGTGTTCGAAACTATTGAGTCTAGAAATTCGTTGAATTATTTTTCCGTTCGAAGAAATTTCTTTTTTTACAGCATATTCTACAAGAATCGGAACTAAAAACAACTCATGAGAATCTCTTTTGATAAAGTTAACAAATATTTTTTTTTAGTTGTATCGGTTTACTTGATCGTTTTCTTCAACAGTGTATGAATTCAGCAACAGCTGGTAGTGGATTTGTTACACAAAAAAATTTACAATTAATTGCTGTAGCTGCATTTCTTATTGCAGCTAAAGTTGAAGTAAATTAAATTATTTAAACTTTCAATATTAAATTCTACAAACAAAAAACAAAAAAATTGTTTTTTTTTTTTTATTATCTAGGAAACACATCATCCACCTGTTGATGAACTTGTATATGTTACTGATCATACATATACAAGTGATCAAGTAAAACGAATGGAAAAAAAAATTCTACTTGAATTACGCTTTGAACTCAATCGACCTACAAGGTAAAAAAAAAAGTTTTTTTTTTTAATATAAAATTAAAAAAACAAAGAATTTCTTTTAGTCTTCAATTTCTTCGTCGTTATTCATTTATATCAAGTGCTGGTGATGAACAACATGCTATTGGAAAATTTCTTATTGATATGTCATTACTTGATGTTTCATGTATTGGTTTGGCTCCGTCACTTATAGCTGCAAGTGCAACATATATAGCACGTTATATTCTTAATCCAAATCAATTATTAACATTTGAACAATATTGGCCGTATGAATTACAAATTCGTTCACCATATAAAACATATGAATCATTATCAAATGGTATAAAAATTTTAGCACAATTTATTGATAAATATTTAATAGGAAATAATTCAAAAGAATGTGAAATACTTATTAAACGTTATGAACATGAACAATTATCACAAGCAAGTTTATATTGTATACAACAACAAACACTTATTCATAAATTAGCAACTGAAGGAATTTAATATCATTTCAAAAATACTTATCTATATATTTCTTTTTCTTTTTTTTTTCTTTGTTATTATTGTTCTGTTTATTGTCTCTATTGTTCAATCAGCACTGTGCTTTCGAAAAAATGATGGATATATATGTTTGTTATTTATATATATTTTTTTTTTCTGTGCAATCGAATGAGATCTAATTCTATCTGGTTTCTTTCCTTTTGTTATTGTTGTTGTGTTAGATTGTTGATCTTTAGATGTATTCATCATTTCTTATTATTTTTTTTGAATTGTATAAGATCATCATATTATCATCTTGATTCTCTTTTCTTTTCTTTCTTTTTTTTGTTCTTTTTCTTCTTCTTCGTCTTTGACTTGTGTATGTTCTTCTTTTCTTTTTCTCTTATAATGGAATAGAAAAAAAAACAATAAATTGAATTCAAAGAAATAAATATCTACATATAACATCGAATGAATATTAGGTTTTTTTTTTTTGTTATCACTTATGAGAGATTTAGGACATCTGAAACACAATCTAAATTAATTGTGTAGTAAATCTTTTCTATTTATTCACGGTTTAAAATTTTTGAGAATATTCACAATATAAGACAGGTAATGTTCTTTTTCTTTATGATGTTTGTGCTACAGATAAAAAATGAAACATAATTCAATTAGTATGAAAATATATTGATGTTAAATATTAAATGTTGATATATATATATTTGTTAGTCAACTTTCTTTTAAAAAAAAATTCACAATAATCTCATTGTAAAGTTCAGAGATTTGCGTGAAATTTGTCAGAAAGTCATTGGAGATTTCGTAAGAGCATACAAAGAAAATTCCGATTATTGGAAACAGTTGTATACAATATCATTTATCATTGTATTTAAATACGTCGCTCCTTAATGACGGAAAGGAGGACGTAAGTTATTTTCTTTTTCTTCGGAAATAGAAAATTGTTATTGATATCTTTAAAATAGTACTTACTATTTTTGGTTGTTATTGTTGAGATTAATTGCGACGAAAAGAATTAAGTTTATTTCTGACAACAACGTCGACTGTTAAAGTTTTTGTTAATATCAACTTCAGTAGACTACCGTATAGAATTAATTTTTACCAGTTAATACTTATAATTCAAATCTCTCAATTTGTACTTTCTAAAAATTTTCCAGATTCCTTAGAAATTTTTGAAAAACTTTCGCATCTTCCAAGAAACTCATTGACCGTTCTACAAGTCAGAATTGATTACCATTGAATACCAAATAACAAAAAGTTGAATTATCAGAAAAAAAAGCTACAACGTTATTCTAACAGGCATTATATCAAATATTGTATTCATGATAAGTTAACATTTCAATAAATTTATAAATTCTAAAAACTATAAACATGTTCGATATTAACTGATATCTTATTATTATTATTTTATTTTCTTTTTCAACTTTTTGTATAAAATAAAAATGAATTTCAGTAATAGAACCGATAATATTTTGTCAAAAAATCATAGAATATATGTTGATTCACGGATGTTATATTATAATAATTTCATGCGAAAATCTCTCTTTATATGACTTGATCTTTTATTAAACTATTAAAATAATTTCGACATTAAAAAAAGAAAAAAAAAAGCTAATCCCCCAAACACTTCTCTATATTCATTGACAATTTGATATCTATAATAGTGATAGTAATGAAACAAATTATTTTTATTCTATTATGTAATATATATATAAATCTATCATGAAAAGAAAAAGATATAAACAATCTAATATATAATTATAGTAGAATACAATTATCTATAAATCTAAATAGAATTAAAATAAAATTGAATTTTTTTTTTTTTTTCTTTCTGTTAATTTATTATATGTGAAAACTTTCCAATAGATTCAATTGATAATTTTTAATATTATTGACGTATGTCAATTTAAATAAAAATTACATACGATTCTAAAGAAAAATTAATTACTAACGATGAATTGAGTCACTTTGAATATTATGATAAGCTTTGTGATCGTGCATGTTTAAGTTTCTTATATCGGACTCAATCCCAAGTAAATATAACAATGTTGGATAAAGTCTATTTGTTATTATTCATAGTCTATGTGAACATTACTGGCCGGATCTATTCATTGAATTGATAGAAAAGAAAGAAGGAAAAAAAAAATTGTCCTCCGAATGATGAGACCCTTATGTTCTCAATGTTAATTTCGGTTATATATGCATTTAAATTAACTTCTTAATACTTTTCTGTTTTCTTTTTTTTTTTTTTTTTTTTTTTTTTTGTTATTCAAAGAAATATAAGGATATAACAGATCTAATGCAAAATTGAATAACTGTTATTCTAATAAGATGTGAATGGATCACTGCTCTTGATGGAAGAGGTTAATATAAATTCTCATTCATAGTTACTTAGATTATATGGAAGAGTTTATGTGTATTTGTGTGTCTATTTGTGTTCAGCTAATTAATGGCAAAAATGTGTCCTTATATAAACATAGACAATAGGAAAAAAAGACAGAATGTGAATGATTTAGTGCCAATGTATATTCATGTGTATGTGTGTGTGTGTGTGTGTGTGTCTAATCCGAGTTTTATTGATTTGATGAACGAGAAAAAAAAAACGAAGAGTCTATCGTCATCGATTGGATAAATAGTCAATGATGATGAAAAAAGCAGCATTGGCAACGGATGTTATTGCGTTGATACGATCTATGTTATGTAGTAAAGTCAGTTACAGTGCCGCACGATCTTCGGTGCATACTTATCCGATAATTGAAATCACTGTAGCACTAAATGCTCATCATGTTACGCCTATGTCTTAATTGCTTAAGGGCACTGACTGACTAGTAGGACTAATACGACCATCAATTTCTTTCTTGTGTTGATGAACATGAAGCCTTATACAAGCAAATAATCAATCAATACTATTACACATTTTCTATTTAGATATATAAATAGATATTTTTATATTGAATATAATTATCATAATTTATATATATATCTATATATATATATATACACATAACAATTTTGATTCAAGAAAAGAAATAAAAAAAGAAGTCAATATCAGTATGTATTTTTTTTCTCTGAAAAAACGATTAGATTCGGATGAACAAAAGAGATCATAGAAATTGTTAACAGAAACAAATAGAGAAACGCAATAAAAAAAAAAAAGATCATCTTTAGTAATAATCTCTTTTTCTTTTGCCGACATAGACACAATTTATCGATTTTTGAACGGCTGTTATTTTGATAATATGACATCATTCTATATCAGATACGTTCACATCTTAGAATTATAGCACACTTGCTAAAACTTCTCTCAATAGAAAGAAGAAAAAAAGGAAAAAGAAAAACGACTCGCTTGAGAAATCAACATATTGTTAGTTCACCGTCTTCTATTTCGGTAAGGACTTCTGCTTAAAAAAAAAAAAAAGGAAATGATTGAATTGTGCACGAGCATATAAGTCTTCTTTTTTGTTAAGCAAAATTTTCTTCTTTCTTCTCTATTCATTTTGCCGATTTGAGACGGAAAACACGGGTTACACACAGTAACCACATACTTACATACAATCTCTCTCAAGAGATTATATCTCGATGACATCTAGCTAGACAATAACTATACAATATTCTTGTTTACAATAGATCAGAAAGGCGTGACCGATCTATTCGAGCAATAATTTAAGTCGACAGCTGCATGATGCAATAGTAAGACAAAGCAGAAGAAGAAAAAAAGAAATGAGGAGGAGAAGAAGAAGAAGAAGAAAAACTTCAAATTGATGAATATAGTAAAATTTGATTACTCAAGTGTAGGTTAATTTTTCAGTTATGTTCTGTGCTTTTCAAGTTTCTTTTTTATTTTTTTTTTTTTCTTTTTCTTTTTTTCTTTTCTATTTGTTTGTCGTATCCGGTGGTACATGTTGGGAGTTTCAAAGCATAATACTTAAACTAGTTTATTTTTCTATGTTTCTTTTTTTTTCCATTCCTTCTTTTTTTTTTTTTTTGAAAGTATGTTCTATAATGCCGATCAGACAGGCAACATTGTCGTTTATGGTATGTATACCGTGATGCATTATCACCGTTGTCTTATTGCGTCAAGGTTCCGGAAATAACTGTGTGTGCCAAGTGCATAATGAATTCTCTCCATCACGTCGAGCAAACAAACCAGCATGTTTAATCACATCTAGAATGATGATTAGGTATTATTAGCAGGAGGTTTCATGCGCGCCTAGATACATCACGTTCATTACAAACTAATATATTATGTTTTCTTTATTACCTTAACATTAAAAACAAGAACAACTGTGAGTAAATCCAAGGACTATATATAAACTCTCCATGATATGACCATAGATTGTCATTTTCACAGTGGTTTTTCTATGAATAGAAAAATTCTATGTTCTTTTACAAGTATACATATGTATATATGTAGTCATTTGTAATCATGCATTGATGAATTCTATTGGATAATACAATTTTTATTTAGTTTGGTTCTGTAGTCATCTTCTATGAACTGATGTCATCGGCTTATTGCCGTTTCCAAATGTTGATTGAATAAGTGTTGTTACAACCTTGTTCTTTATCACATTGGTTTCTTTTTTCTTGTCTTATTGAAAAGAAACAAGCTAAAGAGAAAAAAAAAAAAAAAGAAGAAAAGACGATAATCAAAATCGCAAACCACTTCTCCGCCTGGTGATCCTTTTAACGACGAAAGAGAAGAGAATGGACGTGAACATGTAAGGCAAAAAAAAAGCGACAATAATAATAATAATAACAGTGGAAAAACGAGAAAAGCGGGACGAGCAAGAAAGTCAGAAAAATAGATTGGAATTTTTTTTTTTTTTTTTTTTTGGTTGCCACATATTTTCATGTGTACAGGGAAAATAAAGGAAATCAGGCGCTCATCTGTTTGTGGTAAATGTGCATTGAACATAAAAATGTATATTCCGGCGAATAGAAAAGACGTGTAACTAATTAGTTCGTATTTTTTTCCTATTCATTTTCTCATAATATTGTATTACAATGGCATTATCCAAAGACAAGTGATTTATATTGAACAGTGATCGTCAAAACGACGAGCGTCTATCAATTTGACAAGGTCAGTCTTCTCTCTAATAGTCAGTTCACAATAGAATTGCTGGTCAGTAACATTCAATTTACTCAATAAATAAATCATCATCTTCATTCATGCCGACATCATTCATATAAACTATCGGTACTCTTCTTCTTTTTTCCTTTGAGCAATAGAGAGAGAGAGAGAGAGAGAGAGGGGGTCAAAGAAATAAAAGAGAGATGAAATATCTGCCAACCCTTTAAGCGTTTATCACTTGGATATCTTTCATTTGTAAGATTTGTAATTATTTAACGATTTGTTGATTGATACAAATGCTATTTATTCGTTCATTTTTTTTGTGTCTATCTGCATATGTTTGAGAACAAAAGACAGCAGTTGCAGTCAGAAGACAAAAGATAAGCAATGAATATAGTGTTTGTTAAAAGAAGAAAATGATCATTGTCAATACGTGCTCGATATTCATTTCTTAAACAGTATCGTCTATCATCAACAATAGAGACATAAGTAGCATCATTTTCTATATATCAATTATTTTAATAAAAGAAATAAGAAAAATAATTTTGTTTTGAAGAACAAAACACTATAATGTCTTAGGAGACTTTTTTCTTCTTTAGTTTTTTTTTTATTTGCTTTTGTTTAAATAAATGATAAATGTATTAGTGATCATTTGAAAGATAGATAAAAAAATGTAATGATTATGATAAGGAACTAACTTTGTCAGTAAGCGCGTAGGGGGGTAAAAAATGATTCATTTCATTTCCTTCCTTTTTTTTGTTGATTCTAAGTAGGAAAGAAAATGAAGAAGAAGAAGAAGATGATGATGATGAAGAAGAAGAAAAAAAGTTTGTCAGATAGATGGATAGAGCTAATCGAATCTATATCAAAGACTACTTCTTCTTCTTCTTCATTCTCTCTCTCTCTCTCTCTCTCTTTTTTCAATCGTACTACTCGATAGACAAATGTGCAAGGCCCGATATGATGGCATTTCCTGTATCGGTTGTCGTTTGTGTACACTAAAATTATATAATTCAAGTTATTTTCTCGTTTTTTTTTTATTTTATTTTATTTTTATTTTTTCTTCTTTTTTAATAGACAATAATATAAAAAAGACAATTTATAGATGATTCGAATTGAAAAACGAGAGAAAATAGCAATCATTTGATTGAATTGATTGGCTATGATCGTAGTTTGGTTCATTTATCAATTCTGGATGTTCATTCAAGGTATGTTTAAAAAATTAGTTTTTTGTTTTTTGAAAAAGCCAAATTTTTTTGTTTTCATATTTAGGAACTACATTTGCTTTATCATTTATTCGTGATTTACGTAATTTAACTGTTATTTATAAACCAAATGCATTTATCTATCATATTTGTCAAACATCACATCCTATTAATTTTAAACGTATACGTTGGCATTATGAATCCTTATATGATTCAACAAATGATACCGATATATATTGTAAACGTTTATTTAATAATTCTGATTGTTTTGATTTTTATTATGGTATATCAACAAGTGTACTTGTTATTAAAGAACCTGATATGTATATTGGAAAATATACATGTCATGTTAATATAAATTCAACATATGAAATAACATCATCAGGTTATATTGATGTTAAATTACCATTAAATGATATTAATGATAATGATAATGATGAAACAACCATGGGTATGTATAATGAAAAAGAATTAGGTAAATTAGCTATACAATATAATGTACCATTTATTCTTGATGAAAATGATTTAACATCATTTGGTAAACGTGTACAAATTGGTGGTACATTTTTAACAAAATGTCAATCTGTACAAAGTTCATATCCAATAAAATTTCTATGGATACATTTAAAAAATTCATCAAATATTGAACAATCTGAAAGAATAAAAACAATACGTTTTATTCAACGTGATGATATAAGAATTAAAATACAAGAAAATAAATATTCAAGTATGTAAAAATAATTATTATTATGTGTTTTTTTTTTTTTCTTTTTTGCTAACATATAATGATTATTACACACATGTCTATTCTGATATATGACAGATGATAAATTATGAATTCTTCATTATGCATATATATACATATATAAATGTCTATGAAAAAATTAAGTTTTAAACGTTTTTTTGTTTTGTTTTGTTTTATTTTGCTTGTATTTTAATACAAAAAAAAAATACTAAGTAACTTGAATAGTAATTATTTATGTGTAATCAATAATTATTTATTTATATGGAAATAAAACAGAAACAAAGTTTTTTTTGACTTCATAATTTTGATAAAAACCAGCATTCAATGATGTAGTTTAACTAGAATTTAATTTTTAGTTAATGAAATTAAGTTTAACAAAAAAAAAAAACGGAGACATTAATAAGTAAGATTAATTTACCCACAGGTTAAAATTAATCTCGACTTCAATATTCTTTATATAATCAAACAAGACCTCTTACCTTATAGTGACAGGTGTCTTTTATCGCAAATTAACCATGCACGTTTTCTTTTTTACATCTTAGGTTCTTTATTCATCTATCCTGTTGAACTTGCTGATGATGGTGAATATGTCTGTATAGCTTCAAATGCTTTTGGTCGATCATTTTCTAGTAGACGTTCATTGATTGTTTCAGGTAAGAAATAAATAAAATAAAAATTAAGATACCGCATGATGATGATGATGTTTGTTCTGTTTTTGGTTTCTTTTTTTTTGGCATGTAATTATAATTTTAATAGTATTTAGAACGTATGATATTTCCTCGTATACGAGATAATCTTCTTAATCATAGTCAATTTGACCTTCAAAATGATGGAATAAAAGAACTTGTTTGTATAGCTGATGGTTATCCTGAAGCTAATGTTATTTGGATTCGAGGTTTTTTTTAATTTTTATTTCTCTAATTTAAATATGTATTTAATTATATCTTTCTCTATCTATATATATATATATATATCAGCATCAGATTCGAGTCTTCTTGCACGTAATACTACACGTACTATACTTAAATTTGATAATGAAATGCATGGTATGAATGAATATATTTGTGAAGCTAAAAATAAGCATGGTTTAACTAAAATCATTATAACTGTTATTATACCAGGTGTGTAAAAGAATTTACATATAATTTTATTGGAAATTTTCTTGTCTTTTTGAATTTAAATAGATAACCAAACAAAACCATTATTAAGCTATAGTGATATTCAAAGTCATAGTGTTTTATTACGATGGCGTGTATCAAATGGACATTATGAACGTTTTAATCATTTTATTATTTATTATCGTCGTTTACATAATTTCGATGATAATGATAAAGAACAAAATGATATTATAAATATACAAGATTATAAACAAGTACTTATTGATCCACGTACAACACGTTATAGTTTCACATTTCGAGTAAAAAGAAATAGAAAAAAAAAAAAGATGAATTTTTTAAAGCTTGTAATTTTTCTATTTAGATGATTGATTTAATTCCATATACAAAATATGAATTTCGAATAAAAGGTTTTATTGGTGCTACACCATCAGCTTATTCTGATTCAATTATTATTAAAACACTTGAAACAATACCAGAAAAAATTGATCATCTTCATGGTTATGTTTGGAATGAAACATCTATAGTTGTTCATTGGACACCACCTAATTCTACTAATGGACCTAATTTTGTAAGAAAATAGAAGTTATATTAAAATATTTTACTATATTTAGCTACTTTAATTATAATTCTCTCAATAAATAGAGAAATTATGGTTTTATGATAATTATAAATAGTTGAAATAAGTAGGGATAATTGTTGGATTTATTTTACAATGAAATATTCATATGATTAAAATAAATGAAATCTTAGTTGTTATTAATTATTAAGATTTAGATTATATTTTCTTTTTTTTTTTTATTCAATATTCTAATAGAATTCTATGTTTTTCAGTATAAATAAATTTTGTATAATATAGAAAACATAACCAACAGATTAATACAATAAATTTCTCAAAAATACTATCAACATAATAATATTCAGGTAGTGACCCGAAAAATAAAAAGAACATGTTACTCTTCTAATAAACCAATTTTAATATGTCATTTCTTATTTGAAAAAAAAAATCTATCATTATATCTTATAGATTCATTGAAATTAGAAGTTTATTATAGCATATTGTATGATTATCTTATTCATACACAATAAAATCTTATTATATTTTTCATAAATTCTCTTTTTGAAAGTTCATATCATAATGATTGTTGTATAGTAAATAACAATAAGACAAGTAAATTCAAATAGAAATAGAAATATCTGTGTTGAGTGAAAATCTTTTCAATAGATCGAAAAGTATGCATAAATTTCAGAGAGAGAAATTTTTTATCCTGATAGGTTACTTTAGTTTTTTAATAGACAAGAATAGAAATGTGCGAAACTTAGTGTTTTTAGTCTCGGCTAAGAGAAAACTGTTTTCAGAATTTATTCGTATCATATCTAAAATAATTTTTCGATACTCTGTTTATTTAATCGACGATTAATACTCTTTCGGATCCTCTCACTCTCTTGAATTATGTTCTAATTCAAATGATTTATAAGATAATTTACTTAAAATCAAAGAATATTGTACAATAACCTTGAGTCTCAGTACTAGTAAATTTTTTTTTCTCGTAGTTCCGACCGTAGTTCCAGCAATTTCTCTTTCAAGTGATGCCGATCTCGATCCCGGAATTTTTTTCTCTGTGGTCTCATACATTTCTAAACAAGAGTATTCATGCTTTTATCTTGACAATGCGTTGATTCAAAAGATTAATTGACTCAAAGAATGAAAATGATTGATCAAGAGTGTGTCGAGGTTGTCAAGGTTAGAGGGTGGGTCGATGACACAAGAGGCCAATTGGCAAATTTTCACTAAAGTGTTGACCGGATTTTTAAGGTTAAGCAGAAGAAAAAAAAAACGAAAATTTTTTAAAAACTATTAATATTTTGAATTTGCAAAATATTGATAGATTAACTTATTCATTCCTTTTAAAAGAATTAATTATCATGTTTGATTATTAATATTATGAACTATTTTATAGAGCATATATCTATTTACTATTTTAGCATTACATCCTCTATTATACAACAAATACATCAATACCATTTGATAAATGGTCTCATCAAATTGTTCGAACATATCCATTTTATATATTAAAACTTTCAAAATCAGAAATATCAATTCTTTTTATTCGTATTGCTAGTGTTAATGCTAAAGGTTCAATATTAAGTGATTTTCATATAATTAATCGTAGTTTAACAAATCATAATTTAATATCAACTATAGATAAATTTCAATGTACATCTGATGATATTAATCAATTATTTTCTATTCAATGGACTATTGATTATGAATCACGTTTTTATATAAATAAATATATCTTATATTATCTTGATATAACAGAAAATAATGATGATTTAATACGACAATTAATAATACCAATTAATTTTTTATCAATTAATAAACAACAATCATATGATTTATATAAATATGAATTTAATAGTTCATTATTTAATTTAAATTATAATTTAAATCATATATTAAGATTACATTTAGCTATTATTGATCAAAATCAAAATCATTTACCAATGACACAACCAGCTATTTATTGTACTCTAACAAGAAAATATGGTAGGATAAATTAATTTAGATTTTTTTTTTGTATCGCAAGATCATATTCAAAATCAATTGATTTTATAATGGAAATTATATGTCAAGGCTGATTTTTTTTTCTATTTCCTATCAATTGTTCATAAGAGCGTACTATGATGTGTCTGATCTAGTTTTTCTTAGTTTAATTTCATCATTGTCTAACTATTTATGAAAGGATAGATAATTATTACATTGTATATAAATCTCAATGTTTTTTCAATGAATTGAGAGAATAGTAGAAAAAAAAAGAAAAGAAAACCGTGTGTACGAATAAAGAGAAAACTATTCAAATATTGTTGTTTGAAAATCTGTAATTTTAAAGAAACAAAAAAAAAAAGAAAATTAATGATAATGAATGGAAAAGTAAGAAGAAGAAAATGAAAAAAAAAAAAAGGGGAACAATCGAGTTGATGGAATGTCGATGTTAAGAAAAGATAAATGATGCATAATGTGATTTGATTTTCTTTCTTTCTTTCTTTCTTTTTTTTTTTTGTTTTATTTCTCAGTATGCGTGCTGTACAATTTTATAAAAAGCAGGTGTTTGACAATTAATGAGCACATATGCATACTCAGCATGCAATTATCAAAGAAACACGACATTTTTACATTGCATGATATACATATATGGAATATTAGAATAGATTTATCTAAGAAAAAAAAAATGAAAGACTATTTCATATAATATGTGTCACATGCAAAGTATTTTTTGAAAGAAAAATTTTCTAATTAAAAGACTATCGCATTAAGAAATCATTGGATTAATAGATATGTGTGTGTGATAAGAAATGTTTGTCAGTTGTACTTGTTGAGAGAAATGAATTAAATATTATTTGAATAATTAGACTGACTATGGTTCGATATACTCGTCCTTTTTCTCTTCTTTTTTTTTCTGTCTTTTTTTTCTGTTCTCTCTTCTTTTTTTTTTTCATCGCTCGACACATATAGGATAAACAGTATGTATCGAGGACAATGCAATTAAGTTAAAGCAATATTTCTCTCCCTCGCTCTCTCTCTCTCTCTCTTTCTCTCGGACCGCATCGATGATGATGATCGAGGTCGTGCTTCTTCCATTCTGTTTCCGTTCTTTCTCATGTTTTTATATGCCAGAAAAAAAAAAATTGATTACAAATAATCATGATACATTTTCTCGTTTGATCTTGACACCATTGTCCAGTTTCAACTAAATCTATTTGTACATGTTTGTTTCTAATTTAAATAAATAATTATCTATTTTGTTATTTTTTTTCTTTTCTAATCCATAAATTTTGTCTAGATAAGCTTTTCTATTTTTCTTTTTGCCTTGTTGCTTTTGTCTATCGATAAACAAATGTTTTATTTAATCATTTTTTATACAATATTAATTTTTATAACAAAAAATTTTGCACAAACACCAAATAATATACGTATATTAGCAACTGATAAAGATTTTATACGTTTATCATGGACAAAACCAACACGTTTATCATCATCAATATATGGTTATACAATAAAATATCGTCCTGTTAAATCAAATCAATCATGGATTGTTAAACAAACAAATAAAACAGAAATTTTTTTAAATGAACTTCATCCAATAACAAAATATGAAATTATTTTACAAGCTTATTTAAATTCATCATTTACTGATTCATCTGGACCATCAACACGTATTGAAGTAACAACAGATGAAACAGGTAACTTCCTGTTCAAATAAAATAATGCTTGACTGATTGGTAATGGTAATGTCTAGACAGATATAAGAAAAAAAAAAAAAACAAAAAAAACTTGTTTGTACGTGATAGAATCAAAGAAATCATATATATGTAACTATTGTCTTACGTTTGAGAAATCTTTGATCGATAATGAATTTTCGATTGAACATACTTGAGTATTTTCATTGTTTTTTTTATATTCGAACTTTTGTTTTCTTGAAGATTGATACTTGAGAGGAATGTAATCAATATCATATTCAGATTATATTGATTATTGAATAAGATATAAAAGAAAATTGATTAGAAAAAGAAAAGAATGTCAAGAGATATGGAAATTTTCATATTATTGATTAAATAAATTTCGAGAAGAAAATTTTCGATAGAAATTTTTTGGTTTTTTTTTTTTTGAATTTCATATTTTATTGTAGAGTGTAATTCAAAAAAAGAGTTTATTTTTATAAGTTTCTTAAATTGAGAAGAAAGAAGAGAAACCATTCATCTATATATATGTATAAAATATAGGGAAAAAAAAACATTTTTTTTTTTTGAGTAACTTAATCTTTAGCAATCCAAAAGGCATTTAATCTGATATTACTTTCAAGGGAATACTAATGAGTTAATTCTTATACATAGTTTTACAAAAAACAAAATTTGTTTTATCAGGATTAGAATAATAGATCGAATAGAAATAACAATTTCTTTTTTTTTTTTTTTAAGACTGAATATTCTATTTGAACTTAATTTAAATTAAAAGGTTTCTTGATCAACAATCATGTTAGTATGAATAATATGCAGAATCAATAGAATAAATAAGAACTACTTTTAGTTCACTTATGATATCGAAGCCTAAAATAAGATTAAGATTGTTAAAAAAGTGCTTCATCATCGAATGAAAACTTAAATCTATTTTTAAAACTTTAAGTGACATCTAATCATGAAAGAATAGATGAAAATTATCAACTAAATAATACATTTTATCTTCAAATAGATAGATAATCCATTTTTAGAAATTAAAAAAAAGGAAATCTATAGATATTATTTCTTATTATAAGTTTCAATTTTCATTTAAAAATCTTAATTGGATATGTTACTCCTTTTTGTTTTTGTGCTCTCCTACGAGGTTTACTATTACATAGTTAAGATATAATATACAATGAAAAATGAGATTAATATGAAATCTTTTGTTTGAAATAACAAAATTTTTATATGATGATAATTATTTATATTTTTATCGATCTTTTTTATTTATAATGTAAATGATTTTATATTCACATGGGAGTTTTTGTATACAAATTTTATCAGATTATTAAATTAAATCTATTTGTTTTTTTATTAGATCAATATAGAATGTCAACTAAAATTTTTATTTTGATTATTTCTAATATTCTAAAATAAATGTTTGACAAGAAAAATCTTCCAAACTAATAAATCACTTTTTTTTTAGTCGAGATAATGTGAATTCTATATAATTAAATGAGCTATAAATATCTTGAAAATAATTCAAGTTCTTAGCTTCTGACTATCGAAATATTACATACATTTTTTACAGGAGATTATGAACAAAATGCTCTGATAACAGAAAAACTAATTTTCAAATTTCAACTTGAAACTTTCTATAGAAATAAATCTTAATAACAATCATTTCACATCGTTTAATTTGCTTCTATCTTGAAATAAGAACATCTAATCGATCGTTAATCGAAAATGCACGTTTTTATCATAGTATAGAAGTAACAAAGAGATCTGAAATTTTCACAATAAATTATTCTCATTATTCTTAAAAGTCTAATATTTCTCTCATGGGATATTATGATGGTTTATTTGAAACATGTAACAAAATCCTACATTTAAAAAACGAATAGCGATAATCTAATGAACTTTTTAACCGAAAAAAAAAAGAAATGCATGTAAACTGACTTCTAAATGAGACAAGTTATTAAATCAACTATCATAATGTTCTTTGGAAAATACATTCGGCTTTTAAGGATTAAGGTCTACGTCTCTACAAAGTTTCAAGTCGAAATTCGAAAATCAATGTTTTTTGTTACCACGACATTCTCCATAGCAATAAGCTAAGGGTCTTAACTCTTTTGAGAATATTCATAGTTCATTTGTCTATTATAGGTTAAAAATAAGCAGTCAATGTTGTTGCGAGGTGAATAGGATTAGAGAGGTCTAATCTAATGGCAGGTCGTCTATTATAGGAGGGACCGAGTCACGATAAGTTTCATTCTTTCTCCCTCCAAGGACATCGACAACCTTGATATCGACTCAAAACGTAATTTATCAATTGGAAAACGTTTTTTCATAAGATCAACATTATTTGAACTCGAAAATAGAATAATTTTAAATTAAGATTTAATTTTAAAGAATTAAGACGATGTATAAATTCTATACATAATTATTAAAAGATTTGAATTGCAAGTTTCATTAGAAAAAAACAAAAAAATTTTTGAACGAAATATGATAATTTAAATTATCAATTATTCGAATTTATCATTGAGTGTTTATGTCGTTATAATTGCAATCATTTATTTTAAATTATCAAATATCAATATGAAGAATATTCATTTTAAGTATATTTTGAAGTGTTAAAATTTAATGCAAATAACAAAACATTAATGGTTATTTATTGATTGCTATTACGCACCTTCGAGCAGTATCCATATAACATGTTCTTTTGTTCTATTAAGAAGATAGCTTTTTATGAGTAAAATATAAATAGTACTTAGTTCTCGTTCTCTTATACTTGATCGAATAGAACATATAGATATTATTCATATTTTATTTTATTTTTTTTGTTCGATTAAAATGAATAAAAAAAAAATCGGTTCTATATATATATATATATTTATTTTGACAATCATATCGATTGCTACAACAGTTAAAATATAGTATTTTTTTTTTTCGATGATCGTCAATCATTTGACATACGTTCATATGTTGAAATCGTTTTTTGATTGATTCATGTTGATTTAGCTGTTTTTTTTTATTTAATTAATACAAAAACGACAATTTGTTTAAAAATAAATATTCTATCAAAAAAGAAAAAGAAAGCAAATCAAACTCTTTTCTTGTTCCCCTATAGAATTAGAGTTCGTTTAGAATAACCTTGTAGAAAGGAGAAAAATATTCTTTGATATAATCGTCTTTTTTAGCTTTGATTAAGTCTTATATTAGAAATGACGAGATTCATCTTGATTACTTTTTTCTAAATTCTTTTTAAACGACCAAAAGATATTTATATAATATCATATAACATTCTATAAAAAAAATTCTTTCCGGTGGAAAACTTGTAAATTAATTAATTAGAGAATAGTAAGCATATCTTTTTTTTTTCTTCTTTTTTTTTGCTTATAATAAAATGACGCAAGATGAGAAAAGTACAAGTTTGCCTACTAATAATCGTCAAATCGAACCTACTCTTTTCTCACTATATAAATTGACCTTTATATCAAATAAAGTATATAGTTACCAAAGCAATAAACAATTAAAGCATATAAAACTTCCTTTCATCATTATTCCAAAAAAAAAAAAAAAAAAGAAGAAATTAAATTTTGGATATATTATCGGATAGCAAGTATAATCTATATGGAATTACTAATAAGATTTCTTTATTGCTTATATATACCGAATCCTATTAAATAGTAATATACCTGCTTCGTTGAATCATTAGCACATAGATTCTTTTATGTATATAACATATATGTGAAACTATTCATGCAGGAAAAATAGTAACGAAATCGAATACTAAGAAATCTATTAGAAATATACAAAGATCTATTTTTTTCAATGATAGATATCATGAATATGATGAAGTAAAAAAAGAAATTCCCAATAGAGTACACATATATTTGTTGTCATCATCAACATCATCCTTGTTTCTTCAACATTATAGTGATAATTTAACCTTTTTTTCCAATTATAGTGAATCGATTCATGCAAAGCTATGGCTTTGTTTTTTTTTATTTGAAACAAAAAAGAACAGAATAAATATAGATGTTACTAGTTGGTTTTATTACTGACGACAAATGAGTTTAGTGGTAGCAATAACAGTAACAAGTCTTGAAAAACTCTTAATAAAAAAGAAAAATGCGAGAGAAGCACAACAAGAAGAAAAAAGAAAAAGATGTGTCAACTATGCCTGGTTGCATTGTATACAAGAAGACAACTGCATTTTGTTAGCGGAAGATGACACATTCAAGGTTCATTTCCTTCTACATTTCACTTGTTCACTCGTTCATAAAATAAGTATGAAAAATGATAAAAGAGCAACTAACTGCCTATTACTTAAAACTAACATATTACTTTTGTATGAATTACAAACAACTGACAACCATGTAAAGAAAAAAAAAAGAAAGAAAGAACAATGATGAGTTATTCGTAACAAAAGAAACGGATAAGATGAGCTAATTATTTGTCTTATAGTTTAACGGAGAAGAATTAATCAACTAATTTAGAATGACAGTGGCAATTGATCTTCTCATTTTCTTACTATTCATTTCATTAGTAAACATAATGGTCAGACAGACGGACAACTGTCCATTTTATCTGTCCCATTGGAGGATGATTATATCCTATATTATTTGAAATGCCACAATTAATAAATATATCATCAATGTTCTTGTCGTCTATTTATGTACATATATATATATATATATATAAGAATGTGTTGTTCTTTCATTCATTTAAGTGACAATCTAACGCTTGAACATCTCATATTATAGATCATCATTAGACCATAAAATATGTGAAACAAAAAGAAAAAAACGGAATAGAAAAAAGAAATGAGCAACCGATGCTTAATAAATATTACTCGATTTTTTCGTTAGCGTGCTTTTAAAGCTTGAGCTCGGTATCGGATGATCGGCGGAAATGATAATTTCTCAAATAACATAGCAATAAGAATGTGTTCCCTTTCGTTCTCATTTTGTAATATAGAAGGGGGTGGAGATCTTCTAATGAAGAAGTCGTCGTCGAAGAAAAGATGATGAAATAAATAGAATAAACTGTTCTTCTTTCCTATCATGGTTATTTCAGAGTATGAGAAGAGACGAGGGGGGAGAGAGAGAACTAGCGAGAGACAATGAAGGAGAACAAGGAAAAAAGAGTGAGAGAGCAAAAAAGAAGGGAAAATAATTTCGGATAGATGATGGTGAATGTTAAGGAAAGAACAAGAAAAAAGGGAGAAAAGAAACAGTCGGTTGTCGTAGATCTGCTCGATCTGTTTTGAACAACGCCAACATCAGTCAGTCAAGCAATTCGTATGTGGTCAATATTCGTCTTATTATTAATTCTAGTTCCACTTGTTGCACCAATTAATGTAAGCGCTTATGTGATTAATCAAACATCAGCAAATATATCATGGATATATCCACTCGACAAAAATAATCCCGATGATATCTCATTACTTGGTGGAATGATAAAAGGTTTTTATGTTATTGTATTTGCGCCATTATCATTACAACCGCCTATTGTACATCGTAATTATGAAGGTACAATTGGTAAAGAATATTGGGATATTATTGGTAATTTAACACCTGGTACAACATATCATGCACAAGTAAAAGCTTTTACAAAAAAAGGCGATGGAAAACCAAGTGTACCATATATATTTACAGTACCAAAAGAAGATTTTCGTGAGTGAAACGAAAAGAAAATCCTAATCATTCTTCTTAGCATTATATTATTTATAATTTGTGTAGAGATATTCTAATACGAGAGATAGAAAGAGAGAGAGAGAGAGAGATTACTTAGCGTGTATATGAATGAAAAGTAATTGATCATCATGATGATGATCACTGGACACGCCCTTAATGCTCGAAAAAAAAAAAAGAAAAGAAAATGTGAAGAAACATTACTTTTCTTTATTCATTGCGTTTTTTTTTTATATTTTATCTCTTTCTTATATAGTCAAGAGCAATAATTGTGATGAAGGGAAAAAGATGATGGAAAAAAATATTCCGTTATCTTGCCGATGTACGCTCATCACCATCAGTAACACAGTAGTAGCACAACTACTCTAGCAAACACACAGAAATCAATAATGAAAGTTCTTATGCAATTCTCGACTTTTTTTTTCTTCTCTTCGCTTTTACTTACACAGAAGAAGTAATAGTAATCATAGTCAGTCGTACTCTACTGTATTGCCTCCTGGTTGGGGGTAGTGATGTGTCTATCAATAATTGTCTACTTTTATATAGACTTCCACAGTGAAAATATACATCCTGTATGAAGATAAATGAGTTTATAGGACAATTCAGGTGGATACATTTTTTCTTTTTGTTTTATTCGCTAGTAAGAAGATCTTATTAAATAAAAAGAATGTATGTAAGTTGTGCAATGCGTTAAAGCGTATAATAAGGTTAGCTCAATTGATTGTTGTCCGGCTGGTGATGTTTTCAAACAAGATGTTGTATCTAATTTACTCTTAGTAGCTGCTGGGAAAACTTGTTTTTTTTTGCTTCTTGCATCATCCATATATGTCATAGGTCACGATCGTCCATATAAAAGAACTAGTAAAAAGTAATGCCCAATTTACTATGTATGCTTGTCGGAAGTTGCCGTTCTTCTATTTTAGTGCGTGACAGACATCTAACTAATTCTTATTTTACAACATAAGAAAAAACTTGACCGACAAAATGAAGTGAAAGAGAATACACCAAAAAAAAAAAAATAAAAAAAGTCTATATTAATCAAAAAGAAAATTTTTTTTTTTTTTTCAAACAAATCTTATCAATATTGATGAGTACGAACAAGGTTTTTTCTATTTATTATTGATTATTGTACTATATTCAATAAGCGAGATAAAATGTAAGTTTATATTTCTAGTCCTAGTTAAATCATGTGTGAATGTCATTGAAAGTCTAATGCATTCGATAAGTGAATATGCGAGGAAAAAAAAATTTGATCTTTGAATACAAAAAAAAGAAAAACTGAATGGATAAATTTGCCTAAGGCATATTATTATCCGAATATAATGGACACAATGATTGAATATATTGTGTGTAATTAGTCTATATATAAAATTGAATTAAATTAAAATCAAAATGTTCAATATTATTTAATTTATGTAAATAATTGATTAAAAACCAAGTTTTTTTATGAAAATATTTATAAGAATTTTTAATAAGAATTATTTGAATTTCAATCCATGTATTATCTGTATTTAATGGATGATCTAAATAAACTATATCAAGTGTATGATAATGAAGATTTTTTTTAAGATTTTTAGTTTTAGGTAATTCCCATTTTTCATATTGATTTTTTATTAATAAAATATATTTTTTATTATTTTCTTCTATAATTATTAATGATATTATATAACGATTAGGACCAAAATTTTCTAATAAACTTTGACCAATTAAACCTGTACGTCCATAAGGATTTTTAATATTAAAATTTAAATTTGATTTTAAATTTTTTAATGAAAATTTTAATGGATTATAATTAGGAAAGAAAATATTCCATGATGAATATTTTGATGGTACATATTGACGTTGAGATTGAATATAATATATAAATGTTTGTATAGGAGATTTATTATTATTATTATTAAATAATAATAAAGAATTTTTTCGACAAAAAAAATTTTCATATTGATTTAAATTAAATATTTCCCATTGAAATAAATTTGAATCAAATATATTTAATTGAAAATATTTATTAGATATTTTTTTATCTAATAATGAATTAAAATTTATTTGAAAATATTCATTAAAACATTTTGGTACTGTTGGAAATAAAGAATATTTTAAATGATTTTTATTATGTAATATTATTGAATGAGATGTTTTTAATTTATATTTATTATAAGAATATTTTCTTTGAGATTTATAATTAATTTTTTTTTTTATCAATGATTTAGATATTGAATTAATACTTGTTTCAATATTTGTATTAATATCTTTAATAAATTGATTAATTATTATTTGAGATGATAAATCATATTTAGATTTCGATTTTATTACTAGAAGAAAGAAAATTTTAATAGAAAAAAAAAAAAAATTTGTTTTGTTCATTCTATATGATTACATTTATTGTCAATTAATACTGATTTTTCATTTGATTGATGATGTGATGAAGAAAGTTTTTCGATTAACATTTCTTTATTCATTAATTTCTATTATAGAAAATAATTATTATGTTATATAAGATAAGATAAGTATTGTTATTTACAAATTTTTTTGTTGGAGAATAATTTAAATCGATAGATGATGAGAAAGATGTCATCGAATCATTAGTCTGTTATTTAGAAAAGAGATATATGTGACTAAATAGTAAAATTTGATTTATGATATTAAAATAAATATGAATATGCCTGATGAATAAGAGATTTTTTAATTGAATTTGATATCATATGATTTGAATATGATGAAGTTTTATTCATTAATTGATCTTCGTTGTACATTATCTATGGAATTAGATTTATTCTAAATCTTTTTTTTGTTTTAAGATATAAATTTAATTGTCTTTCTATAGAAAAATGATAAAACATCAGAGTTAGAGACGTGCAGAAGCAAGGTTTTTTTTGTCTCGATTCCGATGATTTTAGTTTTTTAGATGTCAATCTCGAGAAAACTATTCTAGAATTTATTTGTATCATATCTAAAATAATTCTTCAATATTCGGCTTTTTTATTTATTTATTTAGTTGGTGACTAGCACTTTTATTTTTTGGTCATCTCTCTTGAATCATGTTCTGATTCATTTGATGATTTACTTAAAACTATAGAATACTTTTACGATAAGCTTGAGTTCTAGTTTTCGGTAAAGTTTGTTTTTTTTTTTGGTTCCGCACATCTCTAGTTCGAGTAAATAGTGTGAATAATTGTATGTGTTTGTAGAGATATATTTTGATCGTTTATATAAAGAAATCTATTTGTAATTGAAGATAATATTATGTAGATATTTTGAATTCAAATATATGAAGAAAATATTTAAGAATTTTTCTGTATATTTCTTTGAAAATCTATAAATAATTAATATAGTTATTTTTCTTTAGTTAAAAATTGATTTTGAATTAATTACACTAATGGATAAAAGTCTTTCTCATCTCATCCGGATTTCAGTCATTATAAAGGATAGAGCTCTGAAAATTTGTTTGCTCATACTTCACTATGAATATATAGCAATAGAACTATCTACATTCTCTGGCTTGCTTGAACAGATATTGAGTTATGATGAATGGTGTGTCTATGTTTGCTTTGAGCTTCATAACTCTTAAGAGGGAGTACGTTGTGAATTGACGGACCTTTTATTATGTAGCATTATATTTCAGCTATCTATCGTAAACATTTCTTGAAGGTTCCGTCAATGTCTGCAAGAATTTTAGTCATTTTACTCTAAACATCTGTATACACAAAATTATCTATTGTCCTTTCAAAGTTCATAACTCACGAGAGAACGTTGCCGACTGTTCAATCGCTTTTCGCTTGAGACTATTATCATTCAATCGGTTATGATGAATAGTGAAAAAGTCTGTTTTGACTTGCCAATCGTCATTTGTTAAGTTAGAGTCGTTTTACTTCCTTTTTAGTCTATGACCATCAGATCGCTTGGTATTTGAATGAACAAAATTCGAGCTAAAATTTCCTCCATAGAGAGATCTTATAGTAATTAGAAATTGCTCAAAGTTTGACTAACAAGGGAACCTCTCGAGATGATAAAAAGCTTTTCGATTCAGACTACTTTTATCTTGTAGGCCCTAGTGAGTAGTGAAATACCCTGACTTGGTTCATCCCCTTATTGCTTTGTAATGGAGTTATGACCATTTTACTGGTTTTTCGACCTATAGCACTATGTAAGCAGCCACAGTAAATAAGTGTGTTTCGATCTGAAATTTTGTCCATAAAGAGGTCTTATGAATACTAGAATATTGTGAAAGTTTCAGACAAAACGAATGCGTCCTTGTTGAAATAATGAATTTCAAAAAAAAACAACTGTTTTCCGAGGTAAATTTTAATTTCGTGTCAGAGATAGTCACTTTTTTAAAATTCATTATTTCAACAAGGACACATTCGTTTTGTCTGAAACTTTCACAATATTCTAGTATTCATAAGACCTCTTTATGGACAAGATTTCAGATCGAAACACACTTATTTACTGTGGCTGCTCACATAGTGCTATAGGTCGAAAAACCAGTAAAATGTTCATAACTCCATTACAAAGCAATAAGGGGATGAACCAAGTCAGGGTATTTCACTACTCACTAGGGTCTACAAGATAAAAGTAGTCTGAATCGAAAAGCTTTTTATCACCTCGAGAGGTTCCCTGGTAAGAATGAACCTATCCTTATCGAGATATCTGTTTGTAATGAAAATTATCTTGTTTTGAAATATAGCTCAAAAAAATGTGTTGAATATTTCATTTAAGATGCGTTCATTTTGACTTCAACTTTGAAAAATTTCTAATAACTATAAGACTCTTCTATGAACAAAATTTCAGCTCGAAAGTCATTCATTTAGATCCTCCAATGATCCGATGCTCAAAGACCAAAAAACGAGTAAAATGTCTCTAACTTAACAAGTGAAGATTGAAAAGCTAAAACAGATTTTTTTTTTACTAATCATCATGATAGATTAGATGGAAATAGCTTTAAGCGAAAAGTGATTGACCAATTATGAATATTCTCTCTCGTTAGTAATAGTTCAATAAATTGATCTGAAATTTTTATAGAAACGTCTTTCATATGTTGATATTGTTTTTCACAGGTCTTAGAATCGGATGTTATACTAGAGCGAAATGACATACAAATAATCATCTTATAAGTGTCAAGGATCCGGAGACACTAATATTCGAGCAAATCAATTTATCTCTTGAATGAAGAAAGATTATAGACTATACTTACATTTTATATGAAAATATTCAGTATTATTAATCATGTATTTGATAAGCAACAAGACAATCTTTTAAAGTTATGAATTTCATAGTTAAAAAAAAAAGATTCCATTCATTAGAATTCGATTTTCACTCAAATAAACAAGATATTCTTGAAAAGATTTTTGTTCAGAATTGTAAATAGGATAATAGACTTTATAATTCTCAAAAAAATTCGATTTTAGTATAAATCTTTCTTTGAAAATCAAGATATCATACAGTGTTAATTCTTTTTAAACTTAGATTTATTTTTGCTTTTTTACTGAGAAGATTGAAGAATTTTTTTGTAACTTAAAAAAATAATATCCATGAAATTTTACCATATCTATACTTTCAAAAACTTTTTCCGTTTTATCTTATCAACATTGATGAACATCATAATATAACACGATGTTGGCAACACTTTCTCAAAAATTATTTCCGCAAATACAAGCCCTATAATTTCCGATGTACTTAATGCTATAAAACATTTAACTGAGTTGTAGTTATTCTATCAAGAAACTATATATAGTTCAAAAACAAAAAAAAAAAGAAAAAGAAAAAAGACGTCTAACATTAAACATAATTACTTTCATCTTACAAAATTCTATTTCTTTTCCTAATAGGAAAATAAACAAATTATCAATATCTTTTTATTTTCATTTCAAACAGTATCTTGCTCATAATCCATCATAATTAGACAACTGGTGATAGGAGAGAGTTTGTCTAGTACAAAAATTTTTGGATCGGAACCCGATCCGATGATGGGCTCTAGTCGATAGTTCAATAGAATAGAATTTCTCATTTAACTCACATCATCAATTAATGTAATTGGTTCGATAATATTACTATCAGTTAATGATGTTTGACTAAGTCTAGGTTTTGGTGGACTTGGTAAACGATGAAGAAGACTTTCATATGATCGATGTGATAATAAAATTTTCTAATTAAATTCAAAAATATTTATTAAATAATAATTTTATTAAAAAAAAAAAAAAAACCTTAATAGTTTCTAATGATTTTTCATTATTAAAATTTTGTTTATTATTTAATAAAAAATTATTATGAAAACATAATGGAATATTATATAGAGGAGAATAATTTTGTTTAAGATAATTATTTTTCTTTATATCATCTTTCCAAATATCTATTGATGATAAAATAGCATTAGAATTTTTTTCATTTCTATATTGTATATTTAAATAATTTAATGTTTGATATTGATGATAACATTTCATTGTAAATAAACAACATAAATGACAAATTTTAGTTTGTTTATTTATTTTATATTGTTCAATAAATGAAGATAAATCGATACCATATGTATGATTATATTGATGTTTATTTTCGGACATAAGTATTTCATTATTAAGATTAGATATATTCATTATAGTCAAAAAAACGACAGAAAACAAAAAGAAAAAATTCAATCGAAATTCAAAAAAAATATTTTCCCGCTTTATTTTGTTTTAGGACAATTAACTCCAAGTAATTTAACAGCATATGTTGTTAATGCTCATACATTAAGTGTTACATGGGATTTACCATCAAATATAAATGCTATAGATAAAATTTATATAACTGTAATTGAACTTGGTCAAACAAATCGAACTATACAATCACAATCATTTGATAATACAATTAAAAAATTTGATATTCAAATTGATGCTAATGATCCATTTGGTATATGAATTCATCTTTTTTTTCATTTTTTTGGTTTTATTTAAATAAATATTTTTTTATTTTTTAAGGTATTCATCCAAATCGAACTGTTTATTTTGCTGCTCGATGTTCTGATCGTAATGGACAAAATTCATCTATAATTGATTATCAACTTTATGTCAATATACTCAGTAAGTTTAAATGCATAATATTTTACTTCTTTTTCTTTTTCTTTATTCACTATTTTAAACATTTTAAAATATGCAAAAAAAATTCAATGAGAAAGAACAAAGACAATTTTTCTTCTTTGCTATTCTTGCTGTATGATGTTGACAGAACGACATCCTATTGTAAAAGCATGTGCATTCGCACACACACACACACACACACATAAATACGCTCTCGAATGAGTGGCAGCCATTATTATATTTGATTTATGTCACACGGAAAAGAAGGATGATCGATTGACATATAAGAGAGAAAGAACAAGAAAAAAAAGAAACTCGAAGGTCTTTCAATAGAATAAGAGAATTTTTCTGTATGCGTATGTGTGCGTGTGTGTGTGTGTGTTTTTTTTTGTATCTGAATGTGTTCAATTAAATGTTGAATTTGATAAACCAAATAGGCTAACATCTATTTTGTCATAAATCAGATCATGCGCATGACTAAGGCTTCATATTACATGTATGCACATACATAAACATGCATGCGACTCAATTCGACTTCATCAACCTCTTGTATTCGAGATTTCTCTTTTGATGCTGTTCCCATTCTTTGCCGTTCTTTTCTTTCTCCTATGAGGCGAACACACACACACACACACACACACACACATCTATACACACATACATTTCTTTTTTGTTTGCATCTTCTAAGTAGACAAAAAAAGGCAAGAGAAGTAGTAGCATTAGATATCTCTCTTTTTTTTTTCTCTTCACGTCCTATCCTTTTTTCTCTTTGTGGCATTAACTGCCTCGAAGAGAAGAAAGAATCAACTTAGTAGAGAAGTACAGAACGAGCGAGAACGTTCAACCAAAGAAAGTTTCTTTTCTTGACATTACACAGATGTAAAATTTGATCGTTTTTTCTTCCTAACTTCCCTATCTTAATGTGGTTATTATTAAAACAAGAAAAAGAAACGTAAAAAAAAACCGAAGAAGAAGAAAGAACTTACCAATGAGCCTTTCATCATAGATTATTGTATTAAAACTAAAGAATAGAAACAACTAACATCTATTATATAATGATACAGACAACAATACTAATACAAAACCAATCATTATTTTAACACCTTACTTCATGTTTCATCATCATATTCTTATACTTTTACTTCTTTTCCTAAATTATCATCCAATATTCAATATTACTGCACCACCAAATATATATTATGCTCAAGTACCTCGTGCATCAACTTGTAAGATAAAATAAAACTTTCATATTTTCTTCTTCTTCTTTTTTTATTACATAGCAATATTTTTACATAATTTATTTTCACTTATAAATAAATAAATAAATATGAATTTAGATCCATCACCACGTGATATTCGTGTTGTTCGTATAAATGCTACAACAATTCAAGTTTTTTGGTCACAAGTATATCATCCATTAGTTGAACGATATATTGTTCATTATAATGATAAAGCTGAAAATAAACCTGAAAATAAATGGTCATTATTTTCACCAATAAAGTCAGGTGCAACATCGGCAATTATAAGTGGTTTAAAACCTGATGCTATGTATAATGTTCGTGTTAGTGCAGAATTTTCTTCTGCTAATCATTATGATCCATCACATACATCAGGAACAACACGACGTGAAGGAGATTTATCTGAAATTCATGTTGCTGATATATATCATCGTAAGATTTTTTTATTCTCTTTTGTCTTTATCAAAAAATAACAAAAAAAAGAAATTTTCTTTTTTTATTGCGTGACAAGAAAAAAAGAAAATTTCTTTTTTTTTTTTTTACTTTATGTCATTTCATTTTTGCCATCTCAATTAAATCTGAACGTAGAAACCTTTGACAATCAATATTAGTTGAATGATTTTTTAAAAAGAGTATGTCGTAGAAGAAGAAGAATAAAAGAAAAACATAAGAAATTATTCATCATGCCTTTAAGAAAAAAGGTTCATTGACTTAAGACTTTTCTTTTTTTCTGTTATATCAAGGCCAACAAAAAAAAAAGAAACAAAATAAGTTGTTCGTCTTTTGTTTTTTTTTTTTCTTTCCTGGATCTGATCTTAATTGATGTTATATGCATTCCGAACAGCAAGAGATAAGTATAAGCACATGTCTTGCGTGATAAATTCTTCATGCACAAATTCTTTTTAATGATCTCCGTCTGGTGTTCGACGTGATGATGCGCCTATCATGTAATCATTGGTCTGTAAAATGATCTTTTTTTTTTTTTTCGACTGACCATTATCATATAATAATGACAAAAATGAACTTAAAAAAAAAAAAAAAAAGAATCGATTAAGTGAATGAGCAATCTTATGAAAAAATATTCGCGTTTAATCATCAATTCGATTAGTTTGTCCATAGAGATCAATAATCAACTGTGTAGATATGTCTCTTGAGAATGAGACAACAAAAAATTTTCTTATATATTTAATTAGAACAAAAAAAAAAAATTAGTATTTTGTGTTTCGATAATTTGGAATATTGTACAATAATTATCGTCATGCAATAGATAGATCTATTTAAGATTAGGTTTTTTTTTTTGTTTTATATAGGAAAAATCCTCCTAATAATTGTATGGTTATTGATGTATGCATTAGGGAATTTTAAATTATTAAATAACAATTAATTGTGATGATATGTAATTTTCAATTCAAGTTTTATGGCAAATTCTAATTGAGATTATATTCAAAATTTTGAATATTGAAGTGTAATCGATATCTTTACTTCTCTCATTTGAAATTTTTCAATTCTAATTTAATTCTTATATAACATAGAATGTTTCGTATTGGAAGTGATTTCTTTGATTCAAAATGTGAATGAGATGAATTTTTTTTTTGTTTTGTAGGCACAAAAGAAATCATTCAATATGATGATCAATTAAGTCGACCATATAATTTAACTTATGTTGATCTTACATCTAATAGTGTTAAATTATTATTTTTATTTAATGAAACTAATCTTGATTCACGTCGACAAATACAAAAACTTGAAGTTTGTTAATCAAAAAAAAGAGTTAAACATTTTTGTATAACTTCTTTTTTTGGTTTTTATCTAATAGGTACATTATGAAGGTATACAAAATTATGTTGATGGTTTAGGTACACTACGTTCTACATCACATCATAATTTAGCTGGTCTTATATCAATTCCACCAACACAAGGTGCACGTGAATGGCTTGTTACTGGTTTAGTTCCAAATACTGAATATACATTTAATTTAACTGGAACAATAACATCATCTGAACAATCATCAATTAAAATTTATAGTCGTCCAGCAACAATACGTTTTTCAACTGATTATGATGCACCACCATATGTTGATCGACCTGAACAAGATCGACGAATTTCAACTCGAACAAATAGTTTATCACAAATTCCACAAGTTTATTTACGTCTTCATCGTGCATCAACAAAAAATGGACCTATTGATCGATATTATATTGTTGTTCATCTTATTGAACATCTTTCATTTCGAGCATATGTACCACAAGAAGTATGAAAAAAAAAAGAAAAAGAAAAGATTTCTTTTATCTTTGTAAAACATAATCTAAAAGGAGTGTTGAAGTAAAAGATTTGGACTCTCCAACAGATGATAATCAGTGGAGCTCATCGGATCTAAAATTTGCAATCCCGGACTCTACTAGCTAGAAGCCATCATAGATTGTATATCAATAATGTCCCATTTTAACATACGAACTACTTTCCTATTGCATTTCTAAAGGATTAAATGATAAAGATATATGTCACAAAATAGATAGAATAAAATAATCTCTCTGTTATTATGAATAGCAGTTATATTGCGTTTTATATTTTAATTCTACTAACAGTTTTTTTCTATAAAAAAAAAAAGATGTTTTTCTTCTTTTTAAAAATAGGGTCGTCGTGAATGTTGTTATACAGCAGCAGTATTTAATGAATCTCAATTACCGGAAATATTTATGTTAGGTGATGGTAAAGAAACACGTGATTGGGAACCATTTCATGGTCGTGTTTATAATAATTCACCAGTAATGCATCCATGTAAAGTTAAATTAGTATCATGGGGTTTTAATCGTAAAAAAGAAAATTTAACAACATCAAGTTCAACAATACAAATAAATTTATTACCTAAATTAGTTCAAACACAAAATCAAGATACATTATATAATTTATTATGGATATTTGGTATAATTGTATTAATATTTTTAATTGTTCTTATTATAATTATATTTATATTAAAATATAATCGAACAAAAAAAAAATCTTTAACACCACCACCTGAATGTGTACCATTTGATTTAACACCAAAAGTTTTAACAATGGAAATGCAAATGCCAACATTACCATCAACAATATCACCAACATCATCAAATGAACATGTTGAATTACGACGAAATCAAATTATAAATACATATAATAATAATAATAATAATACAAATAATAATAATAAAGAAATAATTTTAACAAATTATCCTCCTATACATATTGATGAATTTTCTGAACATCTTGAACGTTTAAAAGCAGCTGATAATTATAAATTTTCACAAGAATATGAAGTAAAAATAAATAAATAATTTTATAATTAATTCATTTTTTTTTTAAATATTTTTTAGTCTATTGATCCTGGTCAACAATTTTCATGGGAAAATTCTAAATTAGAATATAATAAAGCAAAAAATCGTTATGCTAATGTTATTGCATATGATCATTCACGTGTTATTTTACATACAATTGATGGATTATCAGGAAGTGATTATATAAATGCAAATTATTTAGATGGATATAGAAAACAAAATGCTTATATAGCAACACAAGGACCATTACCAAATACATTTGCTGATTTTTGGAGAATGATATGGGAAACAAATTCAGCTTGTATTGTTATGATGACAAAATTAGAAGAAAGAAATCGTCTTAAATGTGATCAATATTGGCCAACAAGAGGAACAGAAATTTATGGTTCAATACATGTTACTTTAACGGATTTTATTGAACTTGCATCTTATAGTATACGTACATTTACTATAGCATGGGTATGATTTTTTGTTTTTTTTTTATTATTATTATTTAAATATAAAGAATATGTTAATAAATAATTTTAGACTGGTCATCCAGAAAAACGAGAAATTCGACATTGTCAATTTACAGCATGGCCAGGTTAGAATACAAATAAAGAAAATCCTTTTTTTTGTTTTTTGATTATTAATTTTAATTGATATATTATAGATCATGGAATATTAGAACATGCAACATCATTTTTAATGTTTGTTCGAAGAGTTAAAGTTCTTAATCCACCTGATGCTGGTCCAATTGTTGTACATTGTTCAGCTGGTGTTGGTCGTACGGGTTGTTTTGTTGTTATTGATGCTTTATTAGAAAGATTAAAACATGAAAAAACAATTGATATTTATGGACATGTTACTTTATTAAGAGCCCAACGGTAATTAAAAATAAAAAATTTTGTTTATCTTACACTGAGATAATCATTAATTGTAGAATTTATGAAAACAAAAAAAATTTCTATGTAAATTCAGAATTGGCTTTTTTTTCTAATATTTCGATCGAATGAAGTCATATGAATAGAAATTTCTATGAAAGATGTAATAAATAGCATAGAGATGGACAAGATAGTTCTGGTCCTAGCAGAACCACAACACCAAAAAATATTTTTCTAACCGGATATTAAAATGACTGATGTTATTCATCTGTAAATTAGCATGGTTATGTTTGCTCGTTCTCTTACTTCATATCTATATTCATGAATATTGAACGAAGCGAATAATTAAAGAAGAACTATTTTTTTTTCACTTCGAGCTATTTTTCCTCAAGGTAAAATAAGATAAGATGGGAAGTTAAGAAAATTCTTCGCATATTTGACTTTAGATAAGATAATAAAAAAGAAAAAGAAAATATTATTGTTTATTTTTAATAGAAATTATATTGTTCAAACTGAAGAACAATATATATTTATTTATGAAGCAATAAATGAAGCTATTCAATCAGGTCAAACTGAAGTTTTAGCAAGAAATTTATTAACACATTTACAACGATTATTACAACCAATAAATGATACTTCATTAACAGAAATGGAACTTGAATTTAAAGTAAACAAAAGAATATATTTTTTTTTTATAAACATTAAATAAATTTCTTCTGTTTTTTTTTCTAAAATGTTAAGCGTTTGGCAAATGTCAAAGCACTACCATCGAAATTTTTAAGTGCAAATAATCCAGCTAATAAATTTAAAAATCGTCTTGTGAATATTTTACCTTGTAAGTTAATTTTATTTTTCAAAAAAAAAAAAAAATATTATTTTTAATTTTTAGATGAAAATACTCGTGTATGTTTATCTCCTATTCGTGGTGTTGAAGGATCCGATTATATTAATGCATCTTATATTGATGTAAGTTTTATAAAACAAAATTGTTTTTTTTTTTTTTCTTCATATTTATTAATATAAATTAAATAGGGTTATCGATTTAAAAATGGTTATATTGCAACTCAAGGACCATTAAATGAAACAATAGATGATTTTTGGCGAATGATATGGGAACATAATGTAACAATAATTGTTATGTTAACAAAATTAAAAGAAATGGGTAGAGAAAAATGTGTACAATATTGGCCATCAGATCGATCAACACGTTATGGTTATTTTATTGTTGATCCCGTTGGTGCTTATAATATGCCACAATATTTATTAAGTGAATTTAAAGTGACTGATTCAAGAGTAAAGATAAACTTTTTTTCGTTTTTATTTTATTAATTAAAGAAAGACAAAAAAACTTTAATTTTTAAATAGGATGGACAATCTCGTACTGTTCGTCATTTTCTATATACTGAATGGCCTGAACAAGGTGTACCAAAGATTGGTGAAGGTTTTATTGATTTTATTGGACAAGTACATAAAACTAAAGAAGGTTTTGGTCAAGAAGGACCTATTGTTGTACATTGTTCAGCTGGTAGAATTTAATTGAAAAGATTTTTGTTTTATAAGAAACTTTTTTTTTTTTATGTTAAAGGTGCTGGACGAACAGGTGTTTTTCTAACGTTAAGTATTGTACTTGAAAGAATACGATATGAAGGTGTTGTTGATATATTTCAAACGGTGAAATTATTACGCACACAACGACCAGCACTTGTTCAAACAGAAGTAAAAATTTTGAATATTTTTTTGATTCACAAAAAAAATTTTTTTTGTGTTTTTTGTTCTTATAGGATCAATATCAATTTTGTTATCGTTCTGCACTTGAATATTTGGGTTCATTTGATAATTTTGTTTCATCTTGACAATAGTTGACTTATATAGAAAAATAAATCAAATAATCTAGTCAACACAGTGACGTTTGATTTTTTTTTTTTTTTTTTTTTTGTTTCTCTTTTTAATAATAATAACTTTGTAGATTAGTATTCTCTGATAAAAAAGCGAATAAAATGTGATGTTTTACAAAAAAAAAATATATAGAATAAGGAAAAAAAAATAATAATTATGCTAGAGCTTCTTGAATTCTTTGTTTTTTTGATTGTATGTACATATTTTGTTCGTTTTTTTTTTTTTGATACTATTTTTCTAACCAAGTGTTTGGTTTAGCCTATTTTTTGTTTCTTTCCTTGTTTGTTTCCTTTTGCTCATTGTGCTATGAGAAATGTTCTTCTTTTTGTTTTTTTGTTTTTGTTTATGTGTGTATGTGTGTAATTTATTATTAGGGATGATGTTTTATTTGGAGTGTCAAGAATTGTAAAAGCTCAGATTCTTTTTTCTTTTGTTTGCAAATTTGAATTAAGAATATTTATTAATAAAATAAAAAAAAAAAGATTGTACCGATTTATTCGGAAGAACACTTTTTTGTTTTTTGTTTTTGATTTAAAAATGGTATATTATGATTATTTTTATTTTATATTATTATTTTCTTAATAAATCATATTAATTAGAATAATTATCAAAGTTTTGTTGTTTTGCTCTATAATAGAATATGTGTTTTCTTGCTAATCTGGTATATGTTAAGTAGAGTTGCTAAATTAATAGGATAATTATATAGATAGAATGTCAGGATAACGAGACAGATAGATAATTTCTATTAATAGAATTATTGTTATACTAAACAGTCATTCAATAATGTTTACTGCTTAGAATGGTAAGTACCTATGAGCAATTTACTGATTCTATTTAAGTACTAGACGATAGTACTACATTAAAAATAGTCATATCAATGATAAACACAGTTATGATCAATTACTCTAGTACAAATATTGACTCGTATTATAAAATATTTGGTTAAATTTTTGTAAATATTCAATATGTTAATTGTGCAAAAATAAGACAAAGTAATTTCTCATATTTCAGTGAAATTATTCAATCGATTTCTTGTTGACGTTGGATAAAATATTTGTTTTTTTTTTTGTCATTCATCATCACACAAAAGAGAAAAAACCATTTTATTCGACAGTATCATTTATCTTGTATAATGCAAAATAGTTAATTACCTTCGCAAACAATTGAATCATAATATTTAAGAACAAATAGGTTACAAACAATAGTTGTTAAATATTGAAAGAAAAAAAAGAAAATAACATCAAATATTTTTGATGCTAAACATTTTGATCAAACTCATCTCGAACAGATGTCTAGTCCTTGACTATTATCCTTTTTTTTTCAACTAACAATTACTATTATTCATTGACTTGATTATTTAAAACTTCTATACTCTTCAAATGTATGAAAGTGGATATTTACTTCATCTGTTTTGATGTTTTACATCACATCTTTATATTTTAATTATCATTTATAACATAAAAACTTCTTTATCATGAAATTCATACAAAATAATTTCTTATCATTATGACAAAAAAATAAAACTCAATTTTATTTTAAGCTATAAAACACTTGAATAGTTTCACTTAATAACAATAAACGTTTTACTATGCGTAAAACCTAATGATGCCTTTTTTTCTTTCTCTTCGTTCTTATATATTCATCAGTCAAGCATTTATGCAAAACATCTATTTAATATATTCAAATAAATATAATGACATTTTAAGCATTCCAAACATGTATAATCTTATATTTACAAAAGAAACCATTAAAAAAACAAAAACATAAAGATCATTAATCAATGTCATGCACGTATAAGTTATTTTTGTTTTTGCATTTTATCGTTGTTCTAATTCAATTTCATGTACAAGTTTTGTAACCCATGCAGGTACAATTGGTGTTCGATAAGCAATATATGTTCCACGATTTGTATTACAAATAATAAAATCACTATTTTCACTATTTTTCATTGTTACTGGACGTATACGTTCAATAATACCATCTGATGGAAATTTATTTAAAGGTATTATATGAGTTCGTTTTCGTCCAACAGTTCCTGGAATAGGTAATGGTATTAATTTTGATTGATTTATTTGTAAAGATGGTTCAATTAATGTCATTCTTGATGAATTATCATAATCACAATTAATACCAGAATCATCATCATCTCGAAATGAACTAGAATATCTATTTGAATTTGATTTTGCCATATTTAATTTTACTTATAAAAATATTATTTATAATTATGATGTTCTAATCGATAATAATCGACTTTATTTTATGTGACGATATGAATCATTGAATATATCAAAAACAAAAAAAAATAAATAAATAAGAAAAAAAAAAAAAAAGAAGTAATTCGATCGGTATATGGTACTATTATAACCATTCCTAATATCATTTGGGAAAGAGAAGAAAAGACAAAACAAAAATGGGAAAGGTTATATGATCATATATAAAGAATAATTTTCTTTTTTCTTCTGCGTAGAGTTGACGTGAAATATGAACCAAGTGAAATTTGATAACTCAATAGTTCCGCTTCTTTTTTATATATACATGTTTGAAATAATCCCTAATAGAAAGCTCTTATTTTGACCTGAAACCAAATTATAATATAAAACTGTAGGTGGCAAAAAAAAAATGTTTGCTTAAACCATAAAGAAAAGAAATTTGATATTTGTTTTCGTATTTGTTGATGATTATTTGCATCTGTCGAAAAACAAAAATATAAATATTCTTTTTTTCTATGCTTCTTCTTTATGATTAAAATAATAGACAGAAAAAATAAGTTAAAAAAATATCAAATTCTCTTTTAGTAAATATCTAAGTATCAACTGAAAATATATTTTGCAAAAAACAACTTAAATAATTAAAAATTTAATATAAATATAAATATATATATTAAAGTTATTGAATACTCTAAAAGATTGTCATATTTCAAAAGACTATTTTTTTTTGGAAATCTTCAATTAATATATTCGATCGTTCTCATTAACTATCTACAGTTTAATGCATGAATTAATCTTTTAACTATCAAAATATCTTATGTATTCTTATTAATAACATTTTTTGATTATCACAATATATTTTGCATGGAAATTGTTTGTTAAATACACATCATTTATTCTTAATTGTCTAAATTGTAGAAAATAAAAAAAGTCAATTTACTACTTTGCATTCTCTTAATATGAACTCTTCTTTTTTTTTTTTTTTGTTCAAAAACTTGTTAATCGACCTACTTGCAAACTTCGGGTACCTGTATTATAGGTCACATTAGACTTATGTATAATGACTTTTAAATAATCTTTTTTTTTTTTTGAAGTTCTCTTGAATTTAAATACATGATTTTAAACTTAATCTATGTTTTACATAGAAGAAAATATAATGTGTTAAGATGATTAAGTATTTGGAAAAAGTTTATCTTAATTAAAAACATTAAGATATTTTTTTTTTCTTAGATAACATATAGTTTTCTTATTTGTAGTTATGATTACTTCTTACTAATTCAAATAGTTCTTAATAATTTGTTTGACTTAATTAGAGGTTATTTTGTTCTCAAAATGAAGAACTAAAATATGAGCTATTAACATAATAATAGTGTCAATAAATTGGCCCTATGATTCTTTTGATAAACTTTTTGAATATACTCTAGTATATACTTGTTATTCTATATATTCTATTAAATAATTTTGTCTAGGTCAAGAAGAATCTTATATGACTAGCATATAAAGTTCTTATTTAGTTTATTTACTTGTTTTTCCTTCATTGATTATTAACTTATTTTGTTTCATAATTGACTATTTTCAATAGAGAAAGTGTTCTTATTTTTCTAGACATTTTTCTTTCGGTACATCATGGTGTAAAATTATTCAAATAATATTTTCAAAAGAAAACATGGTTTGATTATTAATTAAGATAATATAAACTATAAGTTCAGAATAGAATTGTCAATAGGGAAATTGTTTTTTTGAAATTTTCTTTTTGAAAATATTGATAGATATCTAACTAATTAAATATTCAATCAAAAAAAATAAAATATTCTATATAAACATATCTATGATAAATTATAGTATATTTTCAAAAAAAAAAATAAAGACAATCAAATTTTTTCTTTTTGATAAAAATCAAAAATTTGATTAAGCAAAATTTTTTTCTTTTTGTTCTTATATATATATATATATAATTCAATAAAATTAGTTTTATATTGAGAAGTAGTTTTATTCATTTAATATGCAAACGAACTAACAAAACAAAAAAAAAATAGAATCACGTAACGATGATTGATTTTTTTTTATGTTTATATATGACAAGGTCAAATTATGCAAAAAAAAAAACTATACATGTCAAATATTATTTTAATTTATATTAGTTGGTGTAATTAATACATCATGTTGTTGTGGAGTTAGTGATACTGATGTATCATCAATAGGAGATGAAAAAGAAGTTTCTTGATTACTTAATTTTTTCATTAATACACCATTTATTTTTCCATTTGATGTTGAAGATTTTATATGTGAATATTGTTGTGAATATGAACCTATTGTTGATTCACCTGGCATTTGATATGTTGATGGACGTTCATATATATCTCCATCACCAAAATTTGTTAATTGTGTTGATAAATTACTTGTTTGACGACGATTTAAACACCAACATATTTTAAATAAACATGGTACAATTTTTTGAAATTCTTTACGAAAATTATCATTTAACCATGAATATAAAAAAGGATTATAAATTGTTGATGACATAGCTATAACATGTGTACTTAAAAAAAGTACTTTATAATGACTTAATTGTGAACGATGAAATTCTGCAACCATATGAACAATATTTAATGGTAACCAACATATTGCAAATATAACAACCATTGCAATTAACATACGATTTGTACGTTTTTTACGACATATTTCAACAGCTTCACGTACACGTGTACGACCTGGTAATGAACGACGTGCTAATGCAACCCATACTTTATAATAACTAAATGATATAACTGAAAATGGAATTAAATATTGTAATATTAATGATGAAAAATTAAAAAAACGTCGAGATGTATATTGTGGCCAATATTCCTATTTGAATGATAAAATAAAACAAAAAACAAATGTAATCAAATTTATTATTTTTTATTATTTACTTCACATTTTGTACTATCAAATCGCATATATATTGCTAATGGTAATGATATAGAAATACCAACAATCCATATAACAATTATTAATAATATGCATACACCTAAACGCATACGTGAACGAAATGGATGAACAATAACAAAATAACGATCAACAGCAATTGCTAATGAGGTTAATGTTGAAACATAAACTATTTAAAATAAAAAAGATTTAGAATTAATAAAATAAAGAAATAAATAAATCTTAGGAATTAATATTTACCTGATATTCCTAATGACATTGGCACTAAATGACAAAGTATTCTACCAAGATACCAAGTATTGCCATACGCTGATATAGGTGTAAACGGAACTGCTAGACAGCACATCTAAGAGAAATATGAAAAATAGATTTTATCTATTTAATTATTGAATATAAATTTCTTACTAGAATATCAGAAAGTGCCAAGTTAGTAATAAAGACATTTGTTACTGTTTGCATGGCTTTATTACGGCAAACAACAACTAGAGACATAAAATATAAATTGATTGCTTTTTTCGACTTAAACTAAAACCTAATACTTACGAACAACGAGTACATTTCCACAAATACCAAAGAAAAATATCAAAACATATAACGATATAAATGTTGCCATAATATATAGTTGATTTTCAAGTGGGATTGTTTCTGTTGGTGTACTCATTGTGATGACTGAAGTTTTAATTATATGAGTAGTAAACGGAGATATATTGATTGGAATATGACTACTATGATTAAATATTATGGACATTTTTTTTTTGAATATTCAATAGAATTATATCTAAAAATGCAAAAGATTATTTCATTTATGCTTCATTGAATATATTAAAATAGGAGAAGAATATTTGACTTAATAGAGACATCTCGTTTGCATGCTATTTTTTTTTTTCTTGCTCCCGTTAGAGATTATTCTTTTAATATGGTTACATTTCGTTTATCTTAATTCCCAGAAGATGTTCACTTTTACATACCTTTATTTCTTCCTGATTAAGTGGTAGAAGATTTCCCTTGACTAGATATTTATATGAAAAAAAAGAAAAAGTGTATAAATATGTATGTCATTTACACGTTGAGCAGATGACAAAGAAGTCGTTGTTTCTCTTGTTGTTTCCTCTATATCTTTTTTTAATAAACACTCTTCTCTTTTTCTTCTTCTTCTTCTTCTTCTTCTTTCGATTCAACATGCTATTTAATAGAATGGCTCTGTTTGTGTGAATGCAAAAATGCGCATCTTACTCCTATTATTCTAGTCATGACTATATTGTGCTATTTTTGATAGAACTCTTGCTTTTTTTCTTGCATAGTTTTTTTTTTTCTCTAACTAGAATTTTTCTCTTCTATTATATTAGGTCTTTCTCTTTTCTTTTCTCTGCTTTTAGACATAAGATATAATAACAAAAAAAGCAGCAACCCAACGGAGAGCGAGAGTATGAGAACTTGGAAAAAAATGGTTCATGTGTTTTTCTGCAAATAAAAAATGGAGCGTAAAAAAATAAGCATAAAGATGCAACGTTCTTGCATACATATGCATTGTCGAAAAAAAAAAAAGAAGAAAGAAGTCATCTTTTAAAAGAATATAATGATGAATAAACTCGCTAGAAACAAGAAGCTTTCTAATTATTCTAGTGACAGAAAGGCATTATCATTCATAGTATTTCTGTCTTAATGTTGTCATTTTTCTTTTTCTTTTTCTTTTTTTTTTCATTGAAAAAAAATATATGATCTATTAAATCAAATAAAAGCTTTAATGAATAGAAAACATTATTAATTTACTATAATAATCTTTCTTTTTCCTAAGTAACATTGGTTTCTGCTCTATTTACAATATTATATGAAAAAAAAAAACAAGAGAGAAAAATCCAATGATAAAAATTATTTTCTTTAGAAAAATAAACAGGAAATTTTATTTGCTACGATCCAATTTTATTAATTTAGTAAACAAAAGAAAAAAAAGAAAAAGAATCCCGATGTCCTATAATCTAATATAATTAAACTATTGGTTTATTTTTGAAATTATTCTGACGACAACAACGAACAAGAAAAAAATATTTCCAAGCCTTTTGATATTTTTATGTGACACAAATTATTATTCAAAAAGAAATATTCTATTCTAAATTTAAATACTTTCTTGTCAATAACATATGATATGAATAAATTCTATATTAGTAAAACTTAAATCAATAGTAAAAAAATAACAAATTGATTGTGACAAAAAAAAAAAAAAATGTATTTTTTCTTCATGTCTCATAGATTAATTATCATTAGATGAACTATAAAATATTTTAACAGGAAAACTTTACATCTATAAAGAAAATTTCGGAAATAATTATAGAAAAGATTATGAAAATTTTCTTTTTGTTTGTTTTTTTATTCAATATATTTTTTTGTGCTGTAAAAGTTGATTAATTATTTTTTATTCACTGTAATAAATAGAAAATATATTTTATACATAGCAATTAAAACAATATCTGAGCAATTTTTTAATAATAGAAAAAAGAAATTTTGGTCAAAAATGATAGAATCCATTTCATGCAGTTGATATTTGTAATTAAGTCTCAGAGCTTTGTTTCAAAAAAAAAATGTGCTTGTCAGATCAAACATTCTATTGTTTATTATTAATAAATGTTTCTGATTTTTGTTTTTTGTTTTTCTACATCAAAAGATTGTTATTTAATTTAATTAATAGAAACTTTAATAAACATTTTTCATTTATTACTAAAAACAAAAAAAAAAAAAAGACAAATCATTTTTGACATTTTCAAAGAGAAAATAATTCAAATAGATATAGAGAAATTCTATTAAGTACTGTTCTGTAACTTGAATAAACACAGAGATATGATCATTTTTTTTCTTCTTTTGCTGATATATATTTTCCACAAAAACTCATTTTTCTTTTTATTTCAATGGAATAAAGAATGATGCGTTTAGTTATTAGATAAAATGTGACAATGAGTGTTATTCTCGTCATAGTTATTTATTCTTGAATGATTTTAGAATGACGTATCATAATTAATATACATTTTTTTTTTTTTTTGTTGTGCTTTTCAAAAGAATTTTATAAGTTCATTCAGTAAAATTATCATTAATGATTTTAATGTATTAATTTTGTTTATTTAAATTTTATTTTCAAGTTTATTTCACTAATGAAATATTAGATTCGTTGCACTTGACTTCCTGTAAAAATAAATTTTAACTGCAATATATATAATTTATATATATATTGCCTAGATAATTACAGGAGACGAATGATTATATCCATATAATATTATAATAAGTTATGCCCTTGAGTTTTTATTTTGCTCATAGGAAAAATTTTTCCGTACAATAATATTTCCAGTTCTTATCTATGCCTTAGGATAATGTACCCATAAGTTGAAAGAATCTATTATTACTTTTCTTTTTATTACTGATTCTATACTGTTTTTATTCAAGTCAAAAAAAGACATTTTTTTTTGTTTTTTTGTTTGATTTATTGAAGCAAATATGTTACTGTCGCTTTTTTTCTAATTACAAAATGTCTAGACATCTGCGTAGTACATCATCATGTATATTGTAAAGATGATAAAATTATTCAATATTCTATTCATTTAAAGTAAATATCGGAAATGCTTTTGTAATTATTTTTTTTTCATTTATACAAAATCTAAATCAAGTATAATAAAAAAAAAAAAAAAAAAAGAGAATTATCATTTATTTTCTATCTAATACAAAAAAGAAAAAAAGTTGCTTTTGTTTTTTTTTTTTTACTTTAAATAAAACAAAAGAAAAGATTTTCGTTGTGACAAGAAAAAGACGACATAATGAATATAATCAAGACCAGAAGAAAAAAGAAAGAAAAATGAAATTTTTTTGCATGCATTCACTAATTCAATCAAGAGGAAAGAAAAAAAAAGTTTTTTTTTTTTTAAAACCAAGCTTAGAAAATCAAAAAGAATAAAGAAATATATTAGTTTTTTTTCTTTTTTATGTTATACCGATGTGGAACCAATTTTATGTTTCATATTACCATTAGAATTATGATATTGTTCTGGTGGTAATTCACGATGAATTAAATGTTCAGCTTCTTCCTACAAAAAAAAAAGAAAATATCGAAATCATTTTTTGCTTTTCTATATTACAATAGATAAGAAATATTAAGCAAAAGAAGAAGCAGAATTAGCACGAAATTATAAATATATATATATATTACAAGCAATATTCAATCATCTTCAGGATGACCAGCAACAAATGTCACCGTTGGTATATGCGAAGATTTTTGTGATTGATTATTTTTATTCTTATTGATTTCTGGTGATGTGACCTACAAGCAATAATGTGCATAGGTTAAATGAATTAAATATTACTATCACCAAAGTTTATGTGTGGTTTTTTTTTTTTTTATCCCATCTTTATAAAAAGAGCATCATAGTTTCAGTTTTTGGTTTAAAAATTCAAAACAAAAAAAAAAAAGGAAAAACGAAGAAATATAATATATGCCTTTACAGTTTTTTCTTCTTCTTCTAATTCCTCTGATGGTAATGCTTCTGTGACAACAATCAATGGAGCATGTGATTGATCAGAATCACTAGTTGGCATATGACCATCATTGATATAATCTTGTTTCATTGATGTATCTTTTATAATCTAGATGAAAGGAAAAAAAATAATCACAATATATCATGCATAATTAATTTTTAAGCCATAATAAATCAAATATTCTAGTTCATCATTCAAATCATAAAAATAAAACCGACCTCTGCAATGCTTCGTAGATTATTTCCTGTTATATCTCGATTAATATCAACGTCAAATTTAACAATTGGTGGCTGAAAATGATATTTTTTTTTTGTTTGTTTAGTTTTTTTTTTTTTTTTTTGTTGATAAAAATAAAAATCTATTTACTGTTATTGTTTCATTATTATCATCATCATTATTTTTTTTTTCCATATGAACATGACGAGCAGCTGATGTACGACGAACACGACCAAGTTTAGTACCAGGTAATATATCATCAAGCCAAAAAAGTTCTTCTTGTGTAAATATTTTATCCATTAATTTACGTACAAAACATGTTGCAAGTACCTAAGAAGAAAAACAAAAATAAGATTTTTTTAATTAATTAATTAATTCAAATTTACCAATACTGGAAAACCAATTGCGATTGATTTAACACTTTTTATAGCAAACATACCAGCAAGTGAAACAACTTGTATAGCCGTAAATAAATGAACACGTGTTATACGTACATGACGTAAATATGGATAATCAGGTTGATGTTTTTGTGGCATAAACATTAATAAAACTCGATCAAAAATCTTTGAAAATATTAATGAAATAAATAAATAAATAAATAAATAAAATATTTCAAATTTACATACTTGCATATTTCGTAGAGCTGATACACCCATAAACATGAAAACAGCATAAAGAACAGGCATTGGGATATGCTGAAATGGAAAAAAACAAAACCAGATTTGTTTAATCAAAATTAGAAATAATTTTTGTTTTTTTAGTCATTAGTCAGATTCTTGTTAGATATAAATCAATGGACTTTTTTTGTTCTATCAAGATTTTCTCTTCCGGAAGGATAATTTAAAACTTCGGAACGGCAAACACCTATTGTTTATTTGTAATACAATAATGGAATGTTATCCTTCGATTCCTATGCTGAATAAAATATGATAACATATTATTTTATTTGAACAACAAAACATTCATTTTATCTCTTTCAATGTCATAAGATAAATACGAATATAATCTCAATTATTATTATCGTTAAGATCGAGAAAAAAAAATATTTGATGAAACTAACATAATTTCGAAGTTCTTCCTTTTTGCTTGACAAACGTTAGATCTATAATAATGAATCTATTATAACTATATGTAAATAAGTATTCTTTGAGTGTCACTAATCCTCTTATCATGAAGATGTCTGCATAGTAAAAAAAAAAACAAGATCTTTAGTCATGCAAATAGATGCTGCGAATCATGCTTAAAAAATACATGCTTAATAATTAGTATTTATTATTATGATCATTGAATTTCTAATTGTAAACCTTTTGCTTTTTTTTTCTTTTTACAATGATTGCTATTATGATTTCACTGTATGGTATAACATGCTGACTATCCATCATCGTATTTATTGTATATATGAAACTTAACCTATGAAGCGAAAGAGATCTCTTTAAACTAACCGTCTGTGTTCAGAGATCGGGAAGATGTTTCTAAAAAAAAGAGTTGTAACGTCAAGTGTTCTACTGATTTGTTTTTTTTTTTTTTTTGTTCATTAACAATCAATAACTTTTTAAATACATACAGCTAAAACATTAGTGAAGAATACACTTAGACCAGTTAAAATAGCCATTAAAAGTGCACTAACACGTTGTTCACTAAAAAGCAAAAGGATAAAATTTTTTTGTTGTAAATAAAAAAGATCTTTCTTACATAATGCCTTCAAATTTTGGTTTTTCTCCTGGTGCTGTATTTTCACTCATAATTTTTAATGCATTAACATGTGTTAATGCTAAAACTGTAGCTGCTACAAACCATGGTAAACCAAGTAATGATTGCAATAATACTGTAAGAGATAAAACAAATAAATCAAGATGATAACCAAGTTTTTTCTAATGAGAAACAAGAAAAAAAAAAATGTCAAATTATATAAATCAACGAAAAAAAAACATTTTTTTTTTTTTGTTTTTAATTTACTTTTAATTTAAATTCTTTTCGATTTATAATAACAGCTGTTATTTGTTGATCCATAAATATAAGTATTGTTGCTATTAATGCTGGAATAATTGCTATTGGTATTGACCATATAGGATTTTTACCAAAAAATGGTATTAACCATCCACGTTCATGTGGTAATGTTGGTTTTAATTCATTTGGTACTTTTAATTTTGGTGTATTTAAATGTAAATAAGAATCCCATCCTGACATTAATACTATAGCAATTAATACAGAAAAATCTCCAAGAATAGTTCGAATCTAAATTATTAATAAGAGAAAGAATATTTCATATATATATATATATATAAATGTTGTTATTTTACTTTTGATGGAAAAAATTTACTATGACGAAATTCTTGTAAACCCATACAAATAGAAAATGTAATCATAAATAAAATTAAAGAATAAAAGAATATATCAGCATAATAAACAGGTGGTGAACATTTTGGACCAATTATAGAACCACCTACGTTTATACATGCATTTTGAAATGTTTGATTTAAATTTGTTGTACTTAATAAATAATTTATCATATGTGTATCATGAACTATTGTTTTATTATGAATTGAAGTTATATTTACACATGAACATGTATAATTAAATATACTATTTCGTTCATAATTAATTGGATATGTTTTACGAATGTTTAAAATTTCACGTATAGCATCATAAATAAATATTGTTGCAACTAATGATGCAAAACAATCTTCAGTAAAACGTGTTATATATTTAACAAGAAAACTTAAATTAAATACAACAAATATAAATAAAAGTACAAATACCCAAACACCAATCCATAAACGAAATTCAAGAAAATCAAGATGATAATCTCTATAATAAAAAATAAAAACGATATTTTATAATTAAGTTATAAAAATAAAATAAATAATTATTAAACATACCCGCACATATGTTTTAATATACGTTCTAAAATTAACATAGGACCAGTTGCCGAAAGAATATTTAATGGTTGACCAGAAAATAAAGCATATAGAATACCACTGATTGAAGCTGAAAGAATACATTCCATTGTAGCCTAAGATAAATAAAATAGAATATTGAAGTTAAATATCTTTAACAATCATATTCGATAATATTATTTAACAAACGAAAAAATTCAATTGATACGAAATTTATCTCATTTTCTAATAAACTTTTATCATATAGTAGCACAACAAAAGAAGTAGATTTCGAAGTAAAATTGATTCTATCAGGAGATGTATTTATCAAACTTCCATTAACAGACTTGTGTCAAAGAACTTTCAGTAAAACCACAAAAATAAATTTCCTGAATTCTATTAAAAAAACATCTTGTCAACAAGTTCAATTGATAGAGACAAAAACACATTTCTGATGTTTAACCTACACTCATTATACAAAAGTCCTCAAAGTATGAAAAAAACAGGAAATTCATATAGATTTTTATAAAAACAACAGACAACAGCTTTGTATACTTATCATACAATAAGTGTTGCTCGTTGAAAAGATCTTGAGGACATGTTATTTCATTTAGAAATGTTTTCCTCTATAAGATAAACTTGTTTGCAAAACATCTTTTGATAGAATCTACAAAATGAATGAATATTTTTCAAGTATTTTAAGTTATTTTCTCTAATAAATAAGTTCATCATATAAAGAGATTTTTTTTTAATGAAAGATAAGAATATTTTACCATATAATTTTCTGTTGCCGTTCCAAGCATACCACCAAAAGCAACAACTGAACAAAGACAAACAAGATATAAATAAAGTGTAGCTGCTATACATTGTAAACTAGCACAATCAGTAAAATCAGATATATAAAATGGTATTTTATTTTTAATATCGACGAAAAGACCATGAAATGGTCTAGAACAATTATAATAATTCAATAGGAAATTTTTTTTATTTTATTTTTTACCTTTTTGATGCTTTTAAATTTGGATCTGTATGAGGAGTTAAATCAATCTCCTCAACTTGTCCTACTGTTTCTGTTGGTACTTGAGCTTGTCGTTGTTCCTAAAAATTAAAATTAAAACAAAACAAAACAAAAAAAAAATCTTTCCTATATAAACTTACTTTGCTCATATATTGTGACGGTGGTTCAATACGAATTGTTGGATCCCATTCCGATGGTGGAAGAACATATGTATCTTGCATAAATCTATCCATCATATCCAAAATACCTTGAGAATCTTTTGATGTATAAGCAAATTCTCTACATATATCATCAGTTAATATTGTTGCCACTGTTCGTCCAACTTGTAATAATTGTTTTTCATTTTCTTCAGGTCCAATTAAAAGAACAACGAAACGTGAATAAAGTTTTATTTCAAGCATTCCTAATAATTCAATAGCATTTTCAAGACGTACAAATACAATTGCTGATTCACGAACAAAATCAATTGGACATATTAATATAGATGCACCTTCAGTTTTACGACTTAATTTTCGTTGTAATTTTACATTATAATCCTAAATGATGAAGTATATTTAAATAAAAAAGATCGGTTCGTATCTCATAATTTATTTTTTCTTATTTTTTCATGCATTTAATAGATTAGTGTAAATATCATTTTTATATTCTTATATTTTTTAATCAAAAAATTTTTAATAAGATTTTTATCGAATTTTAACTATTGATGAATGATTTCAATAATTTTTGCATTTAGATACTGCATAATGTTCTTATAAAAACTCTAAAAACATCTCACTTCCTATTGAGATTTGACCAAGCTATTGCATTTTTAATTTGTATATTTATCTAGAGCTAAAGATTGTCGAAAAATTCAACTAGACTAAGTTTCATAAAAAAAAAAATCAGAAGTGTTGAATGAAGTCTTTTCGAGATATAAGACTTTCGAAAAAAATGCATGTTGTATATAATGACGAACAAAAGTTTAGAGCAGCTGTATTTTGAAGTTTTTCTTCTCAACGATAATAGCTAGCAAGAATCTGAAAAAATATTTGTGTAAAGAAAAGGATTCTCTCTTAAGATTGGTAGGTTCGAATACTGCTACAAAACTGCTTAATCTTTTGAATACCGGCGATGCGAATTCGCGTCCCGATAGTTTAGGGTCTGAGGAACTTTAGAAAACATGATCCTTTGATTATTTTATGATATGAATTACATGAATATTTGCGTTTAGGATATTTGTACGGTTAAGACTATCTATACCTAGTGATGAATATTGGTTGTTCCCTAATATTTCTATCGACCACTATGTGATTCAATGAATTAGAACATAAGTCATTTGGACAACATTTCCCAAGAAAGAATAATCGTTATCAACAGGATTTTTCATATTAATGCAGTCATTCAAGAGTATTATCTATAGTAAAGGTTCTGATCAATTGATCATATTTGATAACATTTTCCTTCGTGCATTGAATCAACAGCGACTCAACTAAATCCAAGAAGAAAATGTTACGTTTGTGCCAATACTGTGAGAAGAGCCAGATTAAGAAGAGATACTTCGTATGAATGCATTGAATGTGATGTAGGATTGTGTCTTATGGATTGTTTTAAAGACTATCACACTCTACAAGTATTTTAATTCATGTACTTTGTGATATTTTTTGCAAAATAAATGTTAATTTGAAATTATAAAAATTTTTATTATATAAAAATAATCCTGTACTCAAAGGATTAAACAAGGGTTTGCGAAAAGTCAAGATTCCTCAAACCAGCTTTCTGACTTTTATTCGAAGCCTTTTGGAAAAGGTTTTATTTGATAGAGCAAAATGAGATATCTTCGATCTCTTCATGACTTTTATTCATCGAATCGCATTCAATTTACAGAAGATTAACGAAGTATTTTTCTCGTCCTTTTATTGAAAATTTCAATGTGTTTGCTATGTCTGACACTTTGAGGCTTTCTGTAAATTGAATGCGGTTCGATAAAGAAAGGCCATGGGAAGTCGAAGACACCTCATCTTGCTCTATCGAATAAAATCTTTTTCCAAAAGCTTCGAATGAAAGCCAGAAAGCTGGTTTTGAGAGTCTTGGTTTTCTGCAGACTCTCATCCAAACAGTTCTGCTGAAATTTTCGAGCCTATCAATCCTGATAAAGAATCCTTTCAGCTATACAAACACTTCTTTCAGATTCTTACTAACTATTACCATCAAGAAGAAAACTTCACCATGCAGCCACTCTAAACTTTTGTCCGTCACTATACACTCTTCATTGAAAAGGACCTATGCCTTAATAATCTCATATCTCTCTCAACGAATTCCTTTTAAGATTTTTATTAGAACACTATGTAGTATCTATAGACAAAAAAAACAATCCTTGAAATCGAAAGAAGGCAGCTGGATAGATTCCCTCACGTGGGTATATCAATAGTAGTGCTTCTGGTAGATAAAAGCGCATCAGATAGTGTTAATTAAGTTTTTGTTTCAAATAATCTTTAATTAAAAAACTTCATCATATTGGTTACAGTACTCAATACAGTGATTAACAACTAATACAATCAATGAAATTTTGTTGAACATAAGTGACTAAAGAAAAATAGTGAATACATGAAATGATAGTAATTGAATATTTTAATCAAAGATTATCTGAAACAATAAATTGATTTAATTCTTTTCCTCTGAGATTTACAACAATTTTTCGTATGTCTTAACTAATATTGTATATGAAAAAATTAAGATTTTAAAATTCATTATTTTTACTTTACCTTGGCCGATCGTTCTGGCGTACCATTTGTTTCACTATGTTCGGCTAATAACATATCTTGAGTTGATGGTTTACTAATTAAATGTAGTGCTGACATATCTTGTGCATTATCAACTTCATCATCTATTTAAATAAATAAACAAAATACATAAATTGAAGAAATCATTTTATATAAACCTCGTCGTGAAAGATGATTAATAATAAAACTTGGACTTTGATGAAGACCTTGTTTACTTAAACTAACTGAACTTGCAGTTTTCATAACAGAACGTTTTTCATGATGATGAAAATGTGGTAAACCAAGAATCCAAACAATTTTTTGAGCTTTATCTACATCATCAATATAATTCGAATCAATAAGTGCTTGACCAATTGTTTCTAAAAAAAAAAAGAATTTTTTTTTTCATTTAAGAAACAAAAAAACACATTTTTTTAAAAATTATACGTGAAATTGCTGTTAAATCAGTTCCTTGAACATTAAGAAGAATAATTCCATTATTTACTAAACTTTTTAAATCTGATAAAGCTGTTTGCATCAATGTTGCTACATGAGGTTTTGACCAACGACCAAGAACATTTTCTGCTATTTCTTCAAAACGTACCCAACTTAAAATGAACAAAAAAATACATAAATAAATAATTCAAATACAAAAAAAAATTAATTGTTTTCTCTTTTTTTTTTTTCTAAATACCGTGCTTTCTCTTTCCAATAAGCATATTCAACTCCTTCTTCTGATCGACGAAGTACATCCAATTGACAAAATAATTGTGGTACATCATTTTCAGCAAAGCCCAAATTGAATGTATGTCGAGTAGGCTATAAAATAAATCAAATAGAGGAAATTGTACATTTTATGTCTTGTATTTCCTTCTTGGTTTTTCAATTGTGATTATCTATTATATTATTTTTGTTTAATACCTGAGGGCCAAGAAATATACTATGTCTTTTTGCTGCCACCGGCGGTAACATTCGGTATGAGAATCAAACGATGGAATAAAAAAAGCAGCTGACTTTATTATTTATTATGTCCTTGACTAAACTCGTAGTTTTCTTTTATTGTTTTAGAACATATGGAAGGGACGGGAGGGGGAGATGAGAGTATGCAAAATTACACACCCATCTTATCCTTGAAGATAAATAATCTAGTTTTTTATTTTTTGTTTTTTTCAAAATCTATTGTTTTTCTTTTATTTTCGTATATAGACGATGGAATACAAACAAGTTAAGAACAGAATTTGATGGGTTAGTTTTTTTTTTCAGTTAGAAACTTACCTTACCTCTATCGTGCGGGGATGGTGAATTTGTTGCATCACTGTGTCCGTGTCCGAATGCCGTCGATTTGCCCCGTCTATAGAAAAAAGGAAATTATTTGAAATATTTTTAGACAAAAACTAATTAATTAATAATTGAATTTCTCGATACATCACATACCTCTACGCCTGTTATCGTTGATGCTCAATTTTTGAAAAGCAATCAACAATCTGCTGCTATATTTCTTATATTTATCTACTTCTAATCAATTTTTTTTTTGTTCATAAAAATGATTTAGTGATCTTTAACAGCACCCGATAAAATGCAAATTTACCTGTCGTATGTATTTCTATAAAAAGAAATATGATGAATATAACATACTTACTCCATTATGTATATATGTATATATATATATATATATATATATATGCAAATTTGTTTTTTATTTGATCAAAAGAAGGAGCTAAGAGTCTGTATGAATGATTTCTCGTACTTTTTAGTTCTATCCAATGAAAATAAAAAATAATCTTCCGCTTTATGTATATATAGGTAAAAAAAAAATCTTGGTCGTATGTGTTATAATATCAAGGCGTTAATAGGCGTCCTTTTTCTTTAGGATGCGCTTTTCTTATTTTTTATTGTTGAAAGTTTGCTTTTGTCTTTGACATTGAATTCAAATTATTATCGACATTTTCTTTATCGAATAAGCATTTACTTTCTTGGTAAATGTTTTTAACTTAACCACATCGATTCATATTTATATGTCAACATCCAAACTAAGATTACGTTTAAAAAATATTGTAGATTTGTTAGTGAATTTATATTATATATTTGAATTTATCTATAGATCAATGTTAATTTTAGATTTTAATTAATTAAATTATCATAGAACAATAATATGAATTACTTTAATAGAAAATTGTCTATTTTGTTATTCAAATTATTAAATGATTGTATTACTTGAAATAATATTAATTTATTAATTAAACTTTTATGTTATCATTGATCTCTCTATATATTAATTTACGTTTTAATATATTTTCTTCGTCCAGTACAAGATTGGACGAAATCTAAGCTAAGATATTGACATATATTTATATAAAAGACCAACTTTTCGATAAATAAATATTTCTTTGCAAATTCTTTTCATAGAATTTCTTTATTATATACAATTATCAGAGTAATGTATATATATATATATTGGAAGGAAAAAAAAATCATAAGTAAAACACCTTTTCAAGGTCACTGACTAATATACATTATCGATTAATCAATCCTAATGAGACTATCATGATAAACATCGCGTTGCTTCTCACCTGTCACAAAATGATACAAATTATATTATTTTTTGTGCTAAAAATTTCTTAATAGGCCTACGAGTATAACATCACTTCTTTTTGTTAATACTTGACTATTTAAGTATGCATCTATATATATCCTTCACTATTTAAGTATGTGTATATATATATACATATGATCAGAATCGTTCTTATAGAAAAAAAAATGCATAGTCAAATAGATCGATTAAAAAGTAAAATCACTCAAAAACTCATAAGCGAAAGAAACCAAATAACCTAAAATATACATCAAATATTTTGCCTGTAAATATTGATATAGTAGTTTTGAAAAAAAAAACGATTAGAATTCGATAATTTGAATAATTTCCATGACAACGTAAAATTCATCTTTTGAAGGACATGTAAATTGATAGTAGTTTGTCAATTATATTTGTTCGTTTGCTATTTCTTATTCATAAAAATCGATTTGTTTTTTAAGTACGTAGTTGTCAAAAAAAGAAACCTAACAATTTTATGCTATTGATCGAACCTATTGACTTTTTTTCTAAGAATAAATAAATCTTTTCGTGTCCAGTTTTAAAATAATTTTTCTCTTTTTGTCTTCACTCATACATTTATAAATTAGATTCAATATTTCATAAACAGAAATACTTACCATACGGCTTTGGACTTAAATATACATTTAAACCATGTCCAGAATCCATATTTGAATTATAACATAGAATAAAAATTGTCTTGTAAGGTCTTTCTCTTTTCTTTTTATACTCAAAAACTGCCCAGTATTTTTTTTTTTATTGAATATTCATCAGTTAAGAGTAACCTGCAATGATGATTTTTTTTTAATGTCTCTGTACAAATCATCGTATGTCTCACATGGCCTTACCTGTAAAAAATCACCATTTTTATCATTATTTTGATCTTCCTTTAAATGTAAGAGAAGTATATTTATATCTTTTTTGACGTCAATCAATTTTATTCGATCATATATAGATATGTATACATGTTCACTTATTCTTTTCTTAATTGCTATGAGCAATATTTAAAAAAAAAAGTAAAAAATGGTGTCAACGATAATAATCACGGAGAAAACTAGTGATCATGCAATCCAACGACGCATTTTACCAAAAAAAAAAAGAATAAAAGAAAACACAGTCACGCAGGTTAGAAAGGCATTGCTCATAAAGAATAAAACAATAGAGTCATACATAAAACGATAGTCACATTCTTTTCTCACGTATATATATCTCACAACTACTGTGAAACACAAAAAAAAAAAATTAAATACAAAAAAATTAAAAAAAAAGAACAAAAACAAAATCCCCGGCATATTAGATTTAATAAATTTCGTTTTCAATTTTCACAACTGTCTGTTTTTTGAAGTCATTATTATTGCTATTACAATTTTCATATACAATAGATAATAATTAGAGAAAAAAAAAAGAACATTTCAAGTACAAGTTTTTCCTTTTGCTCATATTCCGTGTAGTAATTCTAATGATCATTCATGGTTTTATTGCACTAAATAGGTTAATTTTTCTTCTATTTCCTAAGGTGATAAAAAAAAAATAATAGGGTGTCAAAATAATAATAAAGAATCTTTTCAAATATTCTTACATTTGGAATTTTTCTTTGTTGGTGTTTGATTGGACAAACGTGACGATGTTGTTGACATTGTATTATCAGTAAAAGTTTGTCGACGTCGTTGTTTTATTAAAGAAATTTTATTATCTTTCATTTCATTATTTGTATCTGCAGGTAAGGATGATTTTCGTTGAGGAATATCCAATGATGTTTTTAATAATCTTGCACTTCGTAATGGTGTTGTTTGTTTATTTGATATTGATGTATCTGTAAGACGTTTTGATATTGTATATTGATCATTTGATTTACTTAATGAACGACGTGATGATATATCAATTTCATCAAGTGAATATTCTTCATTTTCTTTTTTTTTATCATTATTATCATCAGATGAATGATTTGAAAATACTGGTAATATATTATATGAACGTATTTGATCTAATTGTAAAAGACCATTATTTGCAAGATCATGTAATGTTAATGTTTTATCAGCAAGAAAATATTCCATCATTGTTTCTATTTTTAATATTGATTGACTATCAGCTGGCAAACGAAGAATAGATTTTATTTCAATAAGTAATGGAACTAATTGAATTCGAACCTAGAATAAAACATTAAAAAAATAATAATGTTAAACTCGAAATTGAATTCATTTTCGATATACTAAGAGTCGTTTTTTTTTTTTTTTTTTTTTTATTTTATAAACTTACACTTAAAACAGGATCATATTCAATTGAAAGAATTGTATCAAGAAAATTTTCTTTAAAAAATCGTTTTGAATAATGAACAAGTATTTGTCGACATACTCTTATATACATAATACGCCATTGATAAGATTTATTAAATAAAAGATCAGTTTTTAATTTTTGAAATGCACCTCGTCTTATTGATCGTCGTGGAATTTTTCTTAATAATTGAACATAACTATCAACAGCTATTTCACGTACACAAACTTGTTTCTAAAAAAAAACAAAAAAATATCATAGGTGTAAAATAACAAATAATAATTAAGAAACTTATTTGTTTTTTTTTGCTTACACTATATATACGCGACAAAATACGTGGTAAAATTTTTGTTTGAATTTGTTCACTTGATAATAAATATGATAAATGAACAAATGCTTGAAGACATAATATACATGAACGCCATGATAGTGTATTTTCAAATATTCGTCGTTCATATTCTAATAGTTGATTTATAAATGTTTCTGAATCAGCAATCTATTAAATTTTATTGAAGAATTTTTGTAAATAACGACTATTATTATTATGACACAATTGGTTTTTCTTTTCTCCATTATTCTTCTTTAAGAATATTGCATGTTTTTCTCGATAATCAATACATAACGAGAAAATATAGATTTTACTACATTGCATGACATATTAATCATAAATAACAAGTCAAGCTCAAAGGACTTAAAATACATGATAAAAAACAAGAGAAGATAGTTTCTTTTTTGCTAAAATTTGCTCGTAAGAGAAAACTATGTTTTTTGTCTCTGATTTATTTATTTATCTATGAACATCTGAATAATTAAAAGTTCCGTTGTATTAACCTTTGTATCTAAATAAATACTCAGACAATGATTGTATTCACGCATAGAAAAATAAAGAAGAAACAAAAACACTATTACCTCTTATGGTACATTATATTTAGAAAAAAAAGAGTACGTCGCCTTTTTTTTTGTGATGTATTTCAAACATACAGAAATCGATTTATTATTTATGATTAACATATCATGCGATGTAGTAAAATTTGTTTTGTTCTCGCTAAATACTGATTATCGAATAAAAAGAAAAACAACATGCAATAGTGTTCAACAAGAATAACAGAGAGAGAAAATTTAATTAAGCTGCATTCTATATCAACAATGATAATCTTCGTATTTGATGTATATTTTTTTTTGGATTATGTTAGATTATTTAATTTTCAGTTTCTTATAAACAATATTAATTCTACGAAAAATCTTAAATATGTCAAGAAAATTTAGAAGTTTCCAATCGGATTAGGATATTTGTTTTGAAATCTATTTATATTAATGCTATTTATTTTTAACATACAAAATTCAATTCGAATATGATTGATATTTAAAAAAGAAAAGAAGATTAATTTCAAGCAGGAGTTACTTTACTTAAAAATAAACTCCATTATTGCTTTGGTTTCAATATGCTCAAATAATTTTGCTTTACAAATTCAAAGATCTATTATTTCTATTTCTGATGATAGAATACTATTGTTCAATAGATCAGCTTGATCAAGGATTACATTGTATTCGTAAAACATATACTATTCAAATCAAGAAAAGCTTAAATAATCTCCTAGCTTTTAGGTGTTTACTTTAACTTTTATAGATATTGTGAGTCAATAAAAAAACAAAACGAAGAAAAAGGAAAAGAGAATTGATTTATCGCAATGTTTAATGCACATACTATTTTTTTTTGGAGGCGTTTTTAGTCACACGGATTTTTTTTAAAAATAACAATTGACATAGAATGATAGATGACTTAGTTCGAATAGAATTTTAAATACGAGCAAGTATTGACTACTAGTATACATAAAATTTGTAATTATTTTCTAAATAATTGATATCTCTTTAAACAAGGTCCTTTCTTTTTCTCAAAACAATAAAGTTATGTTCAGAAAAAATTTTCTTTTCTATGATTTTTTAGTATATTTCAATACATATGATAGTTTTCTTGTTAGAAAGAGAAGAGTCTCTACTACAAAACTGTAAAAAGAAGTATGTAGTTCAAAATACTTATCGAAGGCTGGAAAAGTATCTTACGATTCCACACAAAGTCAATGATGAGAAGTACATTTGATTGATTTGTTTTGTACTTGGCTTTCAAAATTTTTAGGTACGTTATGTGTGACTATAACGAACGCGACGTGACTCTTTTCTAGTAGTATCAAAATATTCGAGTTACAAAACCATAGATTTTATAGGAAACAACTTTCAATAAATATTTGCTTTTGTAGAGAGTTTACTCAGCGCTAATTGGACATAGAATATGATATTTCACTAACTTTTGATTGTTGAAAAAAATCTTATTTATCGAAAACACTTATTAATTGTGAACATTTTTCATTAGCTAAGCCCGTTAGAAAAATGTTGATTTCTAACACAATTGATAAAATTGAAAATCTTATTTTTGTCTGTTAATGCAAAACTTTTTGTATCATCCATTAACATAGACAATTGTTTTCACCAGTAAAATCTTTTCTCTGATTTGTTCTAATTATTATCGTTAAGGGAAAAAGTCAATAAATACTTTTTACTTCCACCTTACATTTTAAGATTAATTACAAAATTTAATTTTTTATTGAAAATTATTTATAAAAACCTAAGACAATGATCGATTATTTTATCTTATTTTATCTTACTGTTGGTATTGAACAAATTGATCCATGTAAAAAACCTTCATTTTCATCTCTTGAAAATGCAATAAAAATATTTAATAAATTTCTTGCTAATGAAAGCATAACATCAAAATGTGAATTATTTAATAACAATAAAAAACCATTCCATATTATTGACATATATTTCTCTTCTTTATTATTATTATTATTATATAATTTTGTAAGCTAAAAAGAAATCCTATCGAGACAATATTGCAAAAAAAAAAATTTAAAAACTAATGTTTTCATTTTTTTTTTTCGTCCTTATTTAATTCTACTTACATTAATTATTGTTGATGGCATAATTGAACAAATTTTTGTATCATTATCATGACATAAATCAAAAAATAATTTTTCTAATTCATTTGTTAACTCATCATGACCAAGATAATCAATAATTGACTATTAAATGAGCAAAATAATGTTTTTTTTTTTAAATGATTTAGAAATATTTTCTACCGAAAAATGTTTTGCACAAGCTAATCGACACTCTGGAAAATTCTACAAAAACAAAAATTCAATATATAAATATACTTTTGTTTAGTATTTTTGCTCTTACTTTTTCTTGACTTAATCTTAAAAAAACTTCATAAATGAATTTATATTCATCAATTTGAAAAACTTTAAATAATAGAAAATAGTTTAGATTTTTTTTTTTTTTGAATGTTGTTTTTTTCTTACTAATCAATGCATGACATAAATCAGAAAGACGTAATGCAATTGTTGTAACAAATTTCGATGTTCTTGATGATAAACCAAATTTGATAAGTGAAATAATCATTTCACTAATTTGCTCAATGGATCTCGAATCATCGAAATTATTACTAAGATCAAGTAAGGATTCAAAACATGTTTGACGTACAGTTAAATTATCATCTTTAGATAATATAACAAGTAATGGTAATATCAAATTTAATATTTGACTATAACTAAATATTAAATAAAAATTCAAAACAAAAATAGTTGTGTTAGCACAATAAATGTGAAATACGATCTAGCTGTTCGATATACAATAATATCGTTTGTTTCTTCAAACTAGAGAATACGCAATGTGATATTTATGCTTAAATTGAAGGTCAAACTAACAGAAACTTAGATCTCATAGTGTGATGAAGTCTGCTGAAATTTTTGAAATCCGTTTAATTCAAGCAAAAAGAACTAAATGATTCTAATACTGTTAAGCCCTTTCAAGTTAAGCTTATAGAATTTGAGTTTCTTAATCCTTTGGTGACAGACGACGTATATATATACATTATGAGCTTAACTATCACGTGAAACTAATGTAATCATTTATAATGCATATTTTTTCAATACATTCGAGTAAAAGTAAATGCCAAAAGAGCATGAGATCATTTTGTTATCGTCTTAGATAAACCATACATGTCAAACTTGAATACTTGAATTCAAGTTTCAAGTTTGACACTACTGATTTTACCCCAGAAAGAAATCCTGAGTACATATCTGAATAGAGAGAAAATTTTCGATTCTAACTAATTTCTGCTGGCTCTAATCAGCTATTTTAAATGAGAGAATATTTTGTGTCAAGATCGGTTAATTTCATCGTTTTGTCAATATGCCAGCAAAAATAGGTGCAGGTCATTTGAACTGAAAAAATATCATAGTTAGTACCTGAATACTTTTTAATGAAGTTATTTATTTCTATAGGAAAATGTTCCATGAATTTATTTGTAAGATTTCTCGAAATTCGATTAAGTCTGAGAAATCTTTTAAACTCCTTGAAAGTCTGCTTTTTCTCTTCAATTTAAATATTTTTTTTTGAATAAGATTAGTTTATATTAAATTAAAATTTCGGTTGGATCTCATCACATTCGGATCCAAAGTTGAAGAAATTTAATGCGAGTGAATTAATTATTTTGAACACTATTTAGTTAGACTTAATAATTTACTATTAAAATTAATCATTCATGCGAGACAGTATAATTAGTTTTGGCAATATTACAATAATCTTCATTTCAATAGGATAAGATGACTGATTGATCTTTATAAAAATATTCATTATTAAAACACGATTCGATCGGATGTGGATCCAAAAATTCTAGATCCGGCGAGCTTTACTTAATACTTTCACATAGTCTAACAAAAAAATTATTGAATGAAAATAAAAATCGACGGAAGAGTACAGCCTCTGGAACAAGTATGAAATCATAGTTTTGTTTATATTTCATCGTGTATAGTTTAGTTTTTCAGAAAGAATTTCATATGTCTTACTCGAATGATTGAGCAAGAATTGGTAATTTTTGACAAGCAAGTGCACGAATATCAGCATTAGTATCATTGATAAAATTTTTGAATACAGGCAATAAACGATTTTCAATGCTAGGAAAGAAAATTTTTTTTTTTTCTTATATTATATGAAATTTTTTTATTTATTTCATACATTTGTGAATTCAATCGACATGATAATTTAGCTAAAATTATTGCTAATCGATCTCGAACATATGAACCATGTAAACTATTATTAAAGATTAAATCAAGTAACTAGAAAAGAAAAATAACAGAAATGAGTTTGTTATTTTTTGTTTTTGGAAAATTCTTATTAATAATCTCAAACCGAAGTAAATGAAGTTGTATTTGGAAAAGCATCAATTATATTGCATAATGTTTGACACCATATATCACCAAAATCTATTTAAAAAAAAACAAAAAAGAAAGAACTTTACTCAAAAAAACTACATCACACTTTTTTTGGTCTCACCTAATGAAAAACGGTTCGTAGTAGCCGGAAATAATAATGTGCAAATCGTTTGTGAAAATAATGACATAAATTCCGAATAAGATAATGATTGTTGTTGTATTAGAGAAACAATTGTTTCTGCTGCTACGGAATGTTCTCCACTATCAACTGTTTGTTCAATAATTAACTAAATATAATAATATTTATTAAAATAAAAAGATAAAAATTTTGATCCCAAAAACAAAAAAATACATATATACTTTAAATATAGGTAATATACGACGAAATGTTTCATCTCGATCAGAAATAATTACAGATGGAATAGAACGAATACCAACACCACGTTGAATATCACATCGAGAACTATTTATGGAAAAAAACAAGACCAATGAAATTAATTAAGGCCTTCCCCTCTTCCCCTCAAAAATCGATCTCAGCCTAGGAACGTTCAAATGGGCTGAAATTTGAAGCATATGTTGGGACTGAAGTGAGGAGTCTGTGGTAAAATTTTCAGCTCGATATTCCGACGTTTGACAGAGATATGAACCAAAACAAGGATCAAAAATAGCTCATTTTCGTTCCAAGATTTCTCGGTCCGGGCTCTGTCAACATATTTAAATTTTTTTTTGTTTGAAAGAGCATCTCAGGATGCAGGGGAGTATAGAGCCCTTTTTTTAAAATTCTTACTTTTTTCGCTGAGAAAGAGACTCACAAGTTCAATGACTCAAAAAACGCATCAAAAATGGGTGTCCAGTCACATAAGTGTCTGTCTAAATAATAAAAAATAAAGCTTAATTAAAAAAAGGACTCTATATTGCCCTGCATCTCGACGCGCTCTTTCAAACAAAAAAAAAAATTTAAATATATTGAAAGGGTCGGGACCGAGAAATTTTGGAACGAAAATCAAAAAATCATAAACCGAGAAAAAACGAAAAACGTTTTTCGTTTTTTTAAAAATAAGAATATTTTTCAAGAAGAGATCAATGAAAATCATCGAAAATCTTGGCCAAAAAAGAGATACCAAAGAAAAGCCAATGTCGTTTCTGAAAGATCTGAAGACGGGGTATCTTCCCATGCATTTATCTCAATTTCGAAATTTTTGACGAAAATTGACTTTTTTTTAGGGGGAGGGTGAGGCCTTAAATCTATTGAAAATAAAGAAATAATTATACTCAAGCATGGTTAATGTTCTGGCGACAGGTGGTAGATCTTCTTGAATTGTATGTTCACGAATTTCTTCAGCAGTCTAAATGAACAAGATAGGTTTTTTTTTGTCAATAGATTTTCTTGTTATTTTGATCTAAAAATTAAATTTAAAAACTTTATCTCTCCGGATGAATAATTAAGAACAACATGTTTTTTTTCTTATTTTCGAATTGTTCGAATAAATCAATCTTGTCAAAAAGTATGTCTGAAAATTTCGCTGGAAAAAAAATCAACCGATTGTCTGATTATATTTAATAAACAGTGGATGTCAAAATTATTCTCACAAGATTTATTTTCAATTTTTTTTCCCGTTGTCGTAAGCACTACAAAGCATTCGAATAGAGAATATTGTTTCCAAAAGGAATATAAAGAAGTAAAATCTGCTATCAGATTTCCGAAGGCAGAAACTTCAGAAAATCAAAAGATTAGTTTTTCAGCATCCAGAACAAATGAATAAAATTTTGTTTAGATTAGATTGAACAATAGAGTAAACCATCCTCTACAAAACGAGACATCGCTGAGTTCTCTGCGACGTTTTTTTGAATGAGATACAGCAATCTTACGGAAGTTTCCAAAGCTGTTTTTTTTCAATATTTTGATCTTCAATCACATTTCTGTATATCAACAAACCTAGCAGAGGATTATTTATTCTATCGTGCTTTCTAGGTTTAAACAAAACTATATTTACATGCGATAAGTTTGAAAAACCTAGGATTTTGGCTTTCTGAAGTTTCTATCTTTGCCAATCTGATTATAATTTTTATTCCCTTATATTCTTGTTAGAAACGATTTTCTCACAATGAATTTCGGCTTTTTTCCTCTTGTGATATATATATATTGAGGTGTGATTCCTATTTTTCTTCGTACTGAATTACTCGAACAAAGGACTTTCCTAAGTTTAATTCTTTTTTTGTTTTTCGTTCAAACGATAATTTCTAATCAAAATCACTACTCAATGACAGAATATTTGTATTTTTTCGTACTTGACGCATAAAAACCTTGAGCATAAAGTACATTTTTCATAGTTCAAGTACATTTTTCATAGTTCAAGTACATTTTCTTTTTACTAAACATGAGTACTTTGTACTTTAAGTATGCTTTTACTTGTAAGAGAGCATATGTAACTGACCGATGCCACTCAATTTTATATTACAGCTGTGAATAAGCCATGGTGAGGTTAAGAAGTGCTTAAAAGGATATAGGGCCAGAGTCTGTTGAAGAAGAGCTATGGCCATTTTATAATGAAACTTTTACTGAGAGCAAGACATTACCAAAAAGCCCAAAGTAAAGAGTTTTTAACTTGAGATTTTCTCTATAGAGAGATTTTCATAGTCTTGAAAGTTTCAACGAAAACGAGCATATCTTTTTCGAGATATACAACTTCCTAGTTGACTTGATTATTGTGTCCTCCTATAGTAAATTGTTGCCTATAACGAAATTCAACGTCTCGAGATAGACATGTTCGTTTTCGTTGAAATTATCAATAAAGTGGTCATAATTCTTTATTCCTAGTCCGTGAGCCCAAATACTTTTAAGAATTTCTTAATCTTACCGAAACTTGCTCATAGCCATAACATGATATATGCTGTCCTGACCCGAAATTTCCAGTTTTTTCGTTTCTGATTTTCTTCTACTCTACATACGTTTCTAAGTATTCTCTTTCTATTGAACATGTTTTAAGAATTAAAAAGTACCTTTAAAGTTAAAAAAGAATGTAAAAAAATAAAATATTTTCTATGTGAAAATAAGAAATTTTCTTTCGTTTTGTCGAAGTTTTTTCACACATAGTACATCTGTTGAGAATAAAACCTTTTCTAAAAGAACTAGATTATTGAACTGCTGATTTTTAACATACCTTACAAGAAAAGCTCTATTTGAAAAGAACATTTGTGATTTTAGGTACTCTTCGAATCGTGACTTTTCTGTTTGAAGAGAAGAAGATGAAAGAAAACTCATAAAAGTAGACATACAAATGTATTTTTAGCTTGTGCAATAGAATTTTCACTTCAGACAATTGAAGACAGATAAGCGAGACATTGTTGGAATCATTCGACTTTTCTCTTTCTCCATATGACCTTGAAGAAAGCACCATGGAATTTCAAGTTTATGGCAAATTTTACTTTACTCACCAGAATCTGTCTCGTCTTAAAGTTTCAATGTTTTCTAATTAATGGATCTCTAAGAGATCGAAAATAGGAATGAAGATCTTTTTCTACAAAATGTCATTGAGTTTATTTCACTTGAGTACTGTTTCGTGTTATAATTCAACTATACTATTTAAGATAATTCCAGCACTTATGCTATTGAATAAATTTAGATCTGAAAATTTTATATATTTGTCTTTCATCTAATTATTGTCACGAGTAGAGAAAAAAATTATCGGACAAAGTCGACTAGCTGTAGTAAAACATTTTCAAGACTGTTTTATGGCTGCATTTACAACTATGAAGGACATCTGTATCTTACAAAAAGTTATATACTCTACATATAACCAAAAACAAAGCAATATTTTTCAAATAATTTCAAAATTAGATTTCAATACAAAAAATAAAGACATCATCTTCACATATGTTATTAAAATAAAAATAATATGAATACCTTTGTTGTAACAGCAATTTTTTCAAACCAATATTCGTCCAAATCATCTTTACGTCGAACATTTGATATATTTCGACTCATTATTTTTATTTATTTAATCTAAAATTATAACATATCGTTTCTTTTTTTTTCTACTACTTCGTTTTTCTTTTTTCTTTTTATTTTCTTGTCTATGTCCAAGGTAAAAAATTCGAAAAAAGACTAATTCCAATAATAACATAAATAAAATAATAATAAAAAAGAAATGTTTCCTTTTGAAATAAAGAAAAAAGCTTTATAAGATTTCTATTATTAATATCATATGGTTGGATTCTATCAGCACAAATAAAATATAATAATGGTCCACTTGAAAAAAGAAAACGTGTTGATACTTGTATATGCATAAAAAATAATGTAAATAAACTTAAAAATAATATATAAATTATATGTGGAACAAAATCATTTTTTTCAAACCAAATATTTATTTTTGATTGATTTTCTTGTAAAAAAAGATATTTAAATTTATTTTTCCATAAATCTTTTCTTATTAATTTAAACCAATTTATAATAAAATTTCCAATTATAATATATATTGGTAAAGCTAAACAAAAATTTGGTATTTGTTTCCATCTCCAATAATTTAAAAAACCAACATTCCAATATTTTTTTTGTACATATTGATATGATAATGGTATTTGTTTTAAACACCATATAGAAGAAAAATTTTTTAATGGCATTGATAGATCATTATTAAAACCATAAATTTTTAATTCATCAGATATATTTTTTTCATAACAATATTCTTTATATAAAAAATATTGTGTTAAAATAAATGGTAAAATACATAAAATAAAATAATATATTGGAAAACATAATTGTTTTTTTTGATAAGATTTTTTTAAATAATAATATATAATAAAACCAAATGATATAATACCATTTGAACGTATTATTGAACCAAATGAAAAACAAAGATATGAATAAAAAATTTTATTTTCTTTTAAATAAATATGTCCTAATAATTGACTAAATAAAAATAATGTTTCAGTATATGGTGCTAGAAAAAATATTGTTGCTGGATTAATTATATAAAGTATTGATGACCAATATGCATGATGAAATTTTAAATTATATTTTAATCCTAATTTAAATATTAAATATGTATTTAATAATCCAATAAAAAAATTTATTAAAATTCCACTTAATAAATAAGCATTTGATTCAATTAAAAAATTTTTTAATATATAACCTAATGGATGAACAAATAATAATGGATAACCTGGAAAAAATGCTAAAGTATTTTCATATATATATCCAAATCGAGCTATATGAAGATAATGTATTGCATCCCAACGACGTAAACCTGAGAAAAATTTATTAATGCAAATATCAAGAATTGTTTCATTATTTAAAGACCATAAAGGTGGATCAAATACATGTGCATCATGATCTGGAATAATTGTATTTGCAATAAACTAGAAAATAAAAAATAGAATAAAACATTATAATATCATTGGTTTTTTTTTTTTATTTGAACTAACTTGAAGTAAATATTGTACAAATCTAATTTGACAATAAACCCATAAAAGACGTTGTATAATCATTTTGTAAATAATTCGTTACCAGAGAAACTTGATTCGATTTTTTTGATATTGGGAATCCATAATTTCATTGGTAAAAAAATTTTACCAATGAAAAAATTGATTGCAAAAAATTCGTTATTTTACAAAACACAATTTGTATGATGAAAGTATTTTGAATAATTATTATAACTTCCATGTTTTTAAGATAAATTATACAGAATTTTATTTGAAAGAAGTTAGAAAAATACACAAACTTAGATTACAAAAGAAAATAAATATTGAGAAATTTTGTTTCATTTTTTAGATCAATTATGACTTTTCGTCGACCTCGTATTAATGTTAAACCTAATGTACAAGCAACACGTCCAGTTGGTACTATTGTACGACCACCGGAAACATCAATTGAATCAATATCAATTGAATCACAAGAAGAACAATCTACACAACAGATTGATCCTCCCGTAATAGCATCAGAAGTTATTCAAGGTACAAAAATATAAATTGATGAAATTATAACTTTATTCAATTTAATAAAATTAAATATAAAAAAAACAAAGTCATACACAAAAGAAATTTTCAAACTAAAAAATTTCTTAGAATTTTCTTGTTTGTAAAAATTTTTCCAAATATAAATTTAATATTTGAAATAAATCCATACTAATATTGAATTTTTATTTTATTACAGAGTCAATATCAAATGTTGAAGATACAATTGAAGTATCACAACAACAACAACAACAACAACAACCATCTTCACCTATTTCTCTTCCAATTGTTTCATCATCTACATCTACTCCTATTCCAACTCCGTCATCTACTCCTATTCCAACTCCATCATCTACTCCTATTCCAACTCCGTCATCACCTCCACATTCTTCATCACCTATTCCACCTCTTACTCCCACTCCAATAGCAAGACCATTATTTAGAAGAAAAATAATACCAAATATCGGCGTTAAAACAGTAATTCATCATCGCCGGTACATTGATCTTTTTAATACTTAAGCATAGCTTTCATTTGGTTCTGCTCAAGAAGAGAAGAGTTAAAGGAGCAATCATTTCATTCATCAGTGTTTTTTTCAGTAAAAAATATTTTCATCTCGTAGGATGTGAGAAACAATATGTATCCATTTAAAACTTTATTTCTTGACCTAAAAAATTGACCATATATCGCTTATGGTATTCTATAACTGAACAAAATTTTGTAGACGAACTTTTAAATTGAATTATGGTTTTGTTTTTCTACAATTGTTTAAAAGAACTAGAATTTATATAAATCGAAAGAACAAAAACATGAGCTAGATTTTGATAATTAAAATTTTCTAAAAGTAAAGTGTCTATGAAGTGAAAAAACTTATTGTATGATAGACAATTGACGATGTTCATACGAACTTTTTATTATTTTTATTTATCAATGACGAAGAATCTTAAAGTTCGACTTCCATGAGATTCAAGGAGATCATGTTGAATTTACATCTAAACATTAGACATTGTTTGACCTTCGAATTCCCTTATTCCCATACAATTAGTTGACAATTAACATCTAAAATGTACTTTATTTTAGTTTATTATGTCATTCAATTATCGAATAAAACAATAGAAGCAATAATTTATACTTACGTTTGATTGATTTTATGTCGTAATATAATCTGAATAAAAAAAAAAAACAGAATAAATAATTTATACTTATTGTTCGTTGACTTAAATACTTTCCATTCTCATCATAAACAGTCGTTTAGGAGCGTGAATGTTTGACTTAGGTTAGTAAAAAAATGACTTCTTATCGTCCTAAAAAGTATTATAAATATATTTTACATGTTGTGTAATAATTACGCAAAGCTAAACTAGATACTTTAATACCATCTGATCCGATAGGATAACTTCAACCTGAATAATAAGTAATATCATATTCGAAAGAGCATCTTACTCTAAATTTTTCAGATCTCTTACAATTGAAAAAGTTTTTTTGTTCTGGGAAACTTGAAATCATCTGCTATTCTAATAAGCAACTTATTCAGATGTTGAGTTAGATTTTGTATTATGTATTAAATGAATTTGAGATATGTTGATAATCAAACCATATTTTTGATGTTTGTCTTATCGTCTGACTTTTTAATATATTTTACTCTTCAAAATATAATCTAATTCAATTTTTCTTTAAAAAATTCTACATAGAACTTCGTTTTTTTTACACAAGCGATCTGTTCTATTGTAGGATTAAAAATTTCCAGGGAGAAATGTAGAACGCAAGAAAAATTTACTAGAGAGTAGAGTCCATCGGGTCCGGATTCAGAAATTCTTAGATCCAGTAGATTCTATTAGAAGGAAATCACCCTGCTTCGTTCTTCTAATTGTCTAATCTCTATTTAATCTCAATTATATTCATTTTCTTCTATAGACCATCAGCTAGTTGTTCCGGTACCGAAAGTGAAAGTGAATCATCTCGTCAAAAACATGCAATAGCATCATCGATCACAATTGGACGTGTAAATCCACCAAATACTAAGTAAATTTTTACCATTTAACATAGTTTTTTTTTTTATTCTTTTTCTTTATATAGAACAATTGTTTCTAATGAAATACAAATAAATTCAATGTCAGATCTTCCAATAAACGGTGATATATCAACCACAACAAAAGCTGAAGCAATAATAACAGAAACATTTGAAGCACATACACCTTCTATTGATCATAATCATATACAATTATCATCTCGAACAACTACAAAAGTTAGTCGTGAATATCTTACTCAACATATTAATTATCGAGCACAACGACTTGCTGCAAAAATTGAACCTGATATGGTAGATTTCGAATTCTATTTTTTGTTTTTCAAAACAAAAAAAAAAAAAAATTTCTATTATTATTTTAGACAATACGAAAACGTCGTGCAATAACACTTGAAAAACTTGATGAAACTGGTGTTAATAAAGGTACACCTATTGATACATCAAAATTAAAAATAGCTGATTTTGTTCATTATAATCCTGTCTCTAATCCAATGGAGTAAAGATTTTTAATTTTCAATTTATTTATTTATTTATTTATTTATTTATTTGATTTAGAGTTAAAATTAAAACAACAAAAACAGATATTTCAAATGATCCTGTTCGTAAACAAAGTATATCAAGTACTGATGGACAAAATTCTATTTTAGCACCACAATTAAAAATTGATGCTAATGGTATATTAGTTGTTGATGAAGAAAGGTTTTTTATTTTTGTCTATTTTTAATATTTAAAGAATCTTTTTCGTTTTTTAAGTTTATATATACGAAATATAGATGATACACCAAGAAATACAATTATTGTCGAAGGACAATTTAATGATGATAATTTAACACATCAAAGTTATAGAAAAATTGGTCGAAGAAAACGATGGAATAATAGAGGTTTTTTTGTTTGATTTATTTTATATTAAAATTTTAAATTATTGAAATATTTTATTCTTTTTCCCTTGTTTAGATACATTACGTTTTTATCAAGCATTGAGAATGTGTGGAACTGATTTTACATTAATTGCACGTGTTTTTCCAAATCGTGATCGAGATGATATAAAAAGAAAATTTAAAACAGAAGATAGAGCAAATAGAAGTTTAGTTGATTCAGCTCTTAGTAAGATTAAGAATTTCAAAAACAAAAAAAAATTTTTCTCATATTTATTATTAAATATATTTAAGAACAACGTGTTCCATTTGATCTAACATGTTTTTATTCACCATCCGAAGAATCATCGGAAAATGATAATGAAAGTGATATAGATGATGGAAGACAAAAACAAACACGAAAACGACGAATAATTAAACGTAAACAAAAAAAAGTATGTTTTATTTTTTTATTGAACAAGGAAAGGTCATCAACTGTCGAAGTGATTTTTGACTCGATGAATTGAAAAAAACCTTGAAATATTTCGGACGCACTGGCCAAACATATCGAATTTCGCGTATTTATTTTTTAATCACTAAGAAGGGTACCACCATCTTTGTTGATCATTTCTAATTGTCGAAAATAGTACACCCGATCAGGCTGAAATTTTTACACCAAAAATAAGGAGACAAATGTTCGCGGAACTTCTATCGACAAGTTCTTGAATAAGTTCCAGTGTGATCTATTCGATATTTGTACACATGAAGATCTTGAATAGTGTCCTTCCTCACTCACATCTCCTGACATAATGAATGAATCGCGCTGAAACTTATCTTAGAATGTGTCAATAGCACAGTCCTATCTAATAAAACTCTCAGATGGGCTTAACTCTTTCTTGGCCTATAGCCTTCATAGGAACTATTTTATCAAAATTTAGTTCTCTTGAACTATGAGATATTTAGAAATAGATTTTATATCAACTTAAAGCCTATCTAATTTTGATCATAAAAATAATTTTTGAGGTGTGTGTGTGTGTGTATGGTTAGGTTGGAGAGATAGGCGAGCATTATGTCCAGCCACACCTACAACGTGTGTTGTAAATTTCAGAAATTTTTTCCAACAAAAAATAAAGAATAAAAAGTGTATTACGTATCTAATATAGGGTTACGGTGACTCTTCTTGATGATGAAAAACTATGATTTTCTAAGATGTAGGAGATTTGAGTGTTTCTTGGAGCTTGAAAATTCGATAGGTCGTGAATGAAGGTCGACGGGTCGGAAACATTTCAAGGTTTTTTTCAACTTATCGAGATCTATTTTCGAGTCAAAATCACTTAGAGATCTTCCCTAGTAAGATATCATTTTTTAATGATATATATGTATATGTATAGCCATCATCATCTGATCCACTTGAAATTAATCGACGTCGAGAAAAACGTTTACAATCAAGTATGATATTTATGAAATTCTAATTTTTCTTGAATTTCTTTTTTTTTTTTCTGTTGTTTTTAAGAAAAGAACAGTATACGTATTAAGAAAAGTGCAGAATTTATTAATGATGATGATGAAGATGATAGTTCAATGGATGTTGCTGATACAGTTGAAGTTATGACAACAACAAATGAATCAAAATTTGAACAAATGTAAGAAAAATATTCTATAATATAACTAGAAAAGAAAAGTTTTTCTCTATGATTATATTATTATTCAATTCTCTTTATAATTTTATTTTATTTCGTTAATCTAAAGAAAACTGCATTTCAAAGAGATTTAGATTAAATAAGTTATATTTTTATAGAGATTCAATTGCACGAGAAACAATGAAGTTGTTTTTTCTTTGCTATTTATATTCCATACGTGATACAATAAAAATTTTTTATTCCTCTTGTATACGAACACAAGCATTGTTGCTTTGTATTTATTAAAGAAAAGATATTGAAATAAATCGAATGAGTGTACAAAGCATACTGTCTCTCTCTCTTATAGAAATTTTAAATGCTAAAAAAAAAAGGCTATTCTTGTGTTTTGTTTTATATCTTCCAAATGAACAGATGATTGATTCAAGTATTCCTTAATGAGACGTGAACGGAATTGTAATTATCTAACGTATTCATGTTGAATGTTTTATTTCCGAATGAATTATTCATAGATGTAGAAATGTATTTAAATCTTCTATAATTAGTTTTACGTTAATTTTTAGCAGAGTTTTTAAAGAAAACCACTCGTTTTACAAGTACTGAAATGAGTAATTTTGTTTCTGACTTCATCAAATAAAACTCGAGTTGTGTGTATGGACTATACTTGTATGTAATGATTAGATATACTCAGATAGTAGATAATCATAGCAAAATTAATTGATTTTTATTGTGAAAATTTCCATATAATGAGATACTCAGTATATTCATAAGATGAATATCTATTTGGTTAATCATTCAGTTTTTTGATAATTAAAATTTTGAAGTAACAGCATCATACATCATTGTAATAACGAATGGGGCAAAAGTTTTGCATTAATTTTGTTTTTGATATAACTCTGCAATGTAATGTTGTGGAGACTTGATTTTTTTTTGTTAGAAAGAGCAAAGTGTCTAGTGCAAGAAAATATAAAAGAGTTTGATTGGAAATGTTTTTGCGAAAACTACAATAATCTTAGAACAGAAGGCGTTGGAAAACTTTTCCGCAACTTTTTTGAACTTAGAAAAAAATTCCTATAATTAGATAGGTTATCTTTTTTATTCGTCTAATCCGGATTTTATAATATAATGATAGAGCACTATTGCGTTACAAAAAAAGAAATTTTCTACATGTTTTATAACGGTCGAAATGAACGCTTTTATGATATCGTCTGTTTCATCAATTCTTTATCATTATTGGTAGCAATCAAAAAAATAAACTCTATTTTGCAGGAGAGATTGCTAGAAGCTATATATTTTATATGAAAAAGAAAGTTTATTGAGTCCTCTACCAAACAATATTATTTGGAATAGGACGCAACTTCTCTATGACATATTCAGAAAAAAAACTTATTTTCATGCTGCAAAACCAAATTCGAACAATTAATTTGTTTTTATCAACGTGTCTTTTATTCATTCTCTTGTATGTTATACCAATTATTTTAATACCAAATGAAAACCTCCGTTGTAATGAACAACTGTATATATATGGTGCTCGAAACTGTCGAAAGTGGCTAATGAAAAAGGCTCAAACAAATATTTTTGGATTAAAGAAATGTGACCGAAGTTGCGAAAGAGTTTTTCGGAGCCTTGTGTTCTAAAACTATTATAGCCTTCGAAAAACATTACAAATCAAATTCTTTTATATATTTTTGCACTAGACACTTTGCTCTTTCTAACAAAAAAAAATTCAAGTCTGTACGATATTGCGTTGCAGAGTTATATCAAAAATAAAATTAATGCAAAACTTTTGCCCCACCCGTTAATTCTATCACATCACATTAATCTTTAAAAAAACAAGAACAGATGTCTGTCTGAATATAAAAGATAGTTTTCTTTATACGTCTGTGAATTATAATTATATGAAATCTTTGATACTGACAGTTTCATAAAATACAATCTGTCTATTTTTTGACTGAACACAGCCGATATAAATTTATTATTAGAATGTTTGAAAATAGAATCTAATATGCCTACGCGGTTTTTTTTTCTTTAGGATTCCATCAACTCAAAATGAAGAAAATATTTTAGATGTAAGTATTCGAATTTAAAAATATTCATTTTAATTAAATTTTATTGTTTTATTTTTTTTGTATAGAATTCTATAACAACTATAGATGAATTAGGAAATCTTCTAGGTCCAATTGATCAAGGTCATTTATTATTTGTTCATAATACAGATGAAACAGGTCTCGATCGAATTGATGTTCATGTTGTTATGCCAAATACAATTAATAATAACATTGAACAAACTATATTTGATTGAATGAATTATTTTATACATTTCTTTTGTTAAAGTGTATTGAGATATGTATGTTTTCTTGTTCAATGTGTACAGAAGCAGAGAGAGAGAGAGAGAGAGAAAAAAAACAAAGAATTTCGATATGATTAAAAAACTCAATGATACTTATATTTTATGTTTCGTTGCTCTTGTGAACTTCTATTGTTCTTGTAAAATAAAAATAAAAAAAAAAACCTAATTAAACATAACAGTGTTATGGTGAAACAAGTAGCTATTTCAACTGTATATTAATGAAATAGAAGTCTATCACATTTTATTACTGAATAGAAGCAAGAAAGACAACCAAATGTATTGTGATTACTTTGACTTCAAAATAATATATGGGTGAATGACTTCACACGTTACTTTCTTCTCTTTTTATCAGTAACAAGAATAAATTTTTTATTTATCGTTGAGATTGTTCTTTATAATTAAATAGTTTTATAAAAAAGGAAAGAAAAAAAGAAGAAAAACATTCGTGAGAATCATTTTTTTTTCACAGCATTTCAAGAATCGTCCACATTTATTCTGAACGAAAAACATTGGAAAGTAAGATTGTGAAGTTCAAATTTTTTTTTATCTTTAACTTTCTATTTACTTCTTTATAAGTCTTTTAATACCAGCAATGTAATCGGAAGGAACTTGTTACGGAAATTCCGCCTTTATGACCATATTAGCAGAGCGGCCGGAAATCCTTTAAAAATGCTTCTAGAATGGACTCAAATCTCTTTTTACGCAAAAGTAACAGTTTATAAACGGAGGAAGGCAACTAAGTTTCCATCTGATTAGGTTACTATTTGTTATTGTAATCTGATTGTAGCGTTCTAGCGGATACTCAATCAAGTATTAGCTATGTTTCGTTTTATCACAATCATTAATTGAAATATATTTCTCAAAATAAAAAATTATATTGACAATATAAAATGAGATTTAAGAAAAAATACACAGATTCAATCAATTATCGAAAATTGAATTGCTTACGGCATTTAAGTCTGAATCTCGAAGCTTCTAGCAACAAATTTAAAATATTCTTATAATGCTTTTTGCTTCATAAACATTTGTAAAAATCTATTCTTACTCTTAGAAAATAATAATTATGAAAAGTTTTCATAAGAGAATTGAATTTTTAATTTTTATCAAAAAAACAAACAAACAAACAAATTCCACTACATTTGTTGAAGATTATACACTATAGGAAACTATTTATTTTAATGTGAAACAATTGAGACAAAATATAATTAACATGTTGATAAATAAAATATGAATAACAAAAAAACTTCTTTTTTTTTTTTTAAATCTCTTTATCACTTTTAAATTATATTCAGACACATTTTCTTATTTCGTCGATCAGAATAAATAGCTAAAATTAGATAAGATCTAAAGTCGATTAAGATACATAAAAACTCTTCAATATACTTAAGAAAGTATTAACATAGTTTATTTCCCAATTGAAAAACAATTTCCATTAATATGATGAGTGGGCAGAATACTTTTATATTCGGTGTTACATGATTTCTTTTCAATGTCATTCCATGCTTATTCTTTAATTAACAATTTACTGTCAAAATAAGTTGTTAAAATAATGTGCTTACTATAAATTTCTTTTCATGTCGTTTTTCTTGTCTTGTCATTGTTGCTAATCGGTGCCTTACACTAGTTTCAACTTTTTTTTTTTTAAGAAACGACTACAATAAAAAAAAAAGACACATCAAACCATAGTATCGATGACTTTTTTAAAACGGTAAGTTTAATATTTTTGTTATTTTTCTAAGAAATGATGAAAAAAGAAATCCAATTCGAAATACATTCAAAATTGATATAACATTATAGAAAATTTCTTTTTCTTTAGCTGTTTCTTATTATTATATATACATATATATATATCTTATTCATTTCTTACGCGTCCATGCTTTAAACGATTACAAAGTTTATTTTACTTCTCTCACTTCATTTTTCTTTGTTTATGCAGACATTCGAATGTATATACAACTGTAAACTCATTATCAGATGTAGAGAAAAACCCTACAATGTCTATCTATCGACAATTTCCTGTCACACATTTTAAAGAACGACAATCAAATGAGTGTAAACAATTATCGTCTTTAATAGATTGGCTAATATTCTATTGCCTACATAAAAGTAGGCGTTGTCTCATGCAGAAATACAATTGTTAATAACTTTCACCATTATATATATGATTAGGTATTATCTTAAATAGCTTTAAGAAAAGAAGATTATTGCGTTATTATAACAGTTAGTTTTAATAAATGCTTGAAGCAAATATCATCATAGGTTTAAAGTAATTTCTAATTTTATTATTATTAAGAATTTTATTTCTACAAGTAAATGAAATATGATACATTTTGATAGAAGAATGTCATGCTCATTATTTCATTATATCAGATTTTGTAAGATGAATACGATCAGACAGATTATATGTAATGTAATACTTCACTTTTCATTTTCTCTCTAATTTTTATCTAGATTAATGTTTTCTTGTTTACTTTTTTTTCTTTTTCTTCATAATATATTTATAATTATCTTTGAAGATTATTTCTTTGAAACAAACTAATTGATCAATTCATTATTTTTATTCGCATTTTTTTTCTTATATCAGTCAAGCAAAATAAAAGCATATATATATAATTCATTATTTCACTTTTGTTCATCATTTTCGATTCGATCTACACACACACACAGACGTATACACACAGAGATTATCTAAGAAGCGACAAGTAAGTATTGCTCTTTTTTTTCTGTTTTTTTTAAAAGAAAGAATAGAAATTTCTACTCTCATGACTCAACAGTAGTATGTGACTTGTATGGGCGTCTCTTCTTGTTTACTTTGTAAAGAGCATTCTTTTGTATTTTTTTATATAGAATTGAATTTACGTATAAGTTTTATAAAATGTTATTTTTAATTGTTCGTACTCTCTTAAAGAAAATGAAATAGTAAATTTCAATTTTTTCAAGTTGTCGTCTTTTCATTCGAATGTGCATTTCTTTTTCTGTCTTATTTAAAACCACAACGACCGCACACAAAGTTAAAGTCTGTTCAAACGATAGCGTATGTTGTGTGTGTGTGTGCGTGTTTAGGATTTTATTCTATCGTTGATGGTCGATGATGATTAAGTATTTAGTATTTCAGCTAGTGAATTTGACTGCCAAGAGGTAGAATAAGCATTGAACAACGTAAAGATATTGCAGTTGAGTTTTATACTTTAGGGTGTTTCGGAGTTGATGATAAAATAAGATGTTAAGGTAAAAATCATAGTTTATGATAATAAAATCATAGGGTAGGAATATATCAGTTGATTAAGTAATATGGATTATCCTAATAGAAATTTATTGAGTAAATCGGATTGAATATTGAGCTGATTAATTTACTCGGCTTATTTGAAATTTATAGTAACATGAAGGCGATTATTTTTTTGCGTAAAAATAAAATTTTTTAATGAGAATTTTCAAATTAAAAAAAAAGAAAATTATTGGTTCATTTTTTTTATTAAAAAAAAAATCAAAATTCTTTTTTGATTTATTATATAATTGTTTATACGAGAATAACAAATTCTCGTGTGATACATTCTTTTTATTACTGTACAACCTTATGATGAGATAACTTTTCAATGTCAACTTTGAAATTTCTCACGTACTGGGTGGCCCAAGAGTGTAACATGACAAATAATTTTTTTCGATTTTTTTTTTCTTCATACATTAACAATTACGTCTCATATTTAGACCACATATAATAGGCGATATTAATCAAAGATGTGGCATATGATAAGTTTCTTGGTATAGTAATTTGTTTCAAAACATATAAATATATCTTAATTACTCTTATATGACTATATGAAGAACTCGATTCGATCAGATTTTGAACTTCTTTAAATTAAAAGAATATGAAATTCAATTGAATCGAATTTGTTTTCTCAGATTGGAATAAGCAAATAAGAATATGAAAATCGAATGTAACACGACAAACATCAAATTTCTCATATAGTCACAAAGAGCAATTAAGACATATTTATATACTTCCAAACAAATTACTATGCCCGGAAGGTGATCATAGACATCACATCTCTGACTAGTATCGCCTATGATATTGTGGTCTAAATATAAGATGTAACTGTCGATATATAAAGAAAAAAAAAATCGAAAAAAATTATTTATACTGTTATTTTTGGTCCACTCTGTATGTTTTATTTACAAGAAAAATAAACAGAAGTTCAAACAAAACAATTTGTAAAATTAAAAATTGATTATTCATATTAATGATTATCATTAGTGTTTCTCATGGTTATTTTCTAGAAAATTTATTACAAAATAAACATCGAAGATAATCATTTCATAGGTAAAATCAGTAAATACCGTGACTTAAAATCAAAAATTTAACTCATCTATATAATTGGCTATAATCATCGAAAGTAAGAAACTAATGTGCAATTATATATATTTTAGTTTTTCTTCCATAGTGTTTTTTTTCATAGCGTGAGTAGATATAGAAAATCTTAGTATTTATAGGTGTTATTTTTGTTTAATGTCTTTAAATATTTATTATTTTAATATTATAGAATGAGTAACACTTGCATAATTCTCGTCATATTTTTTGCATTGGCTTCATGTATGTTATCATCTTATCTTGATATACCACCGCCACCTGAACGGCCATTACGTTTTAAAACCAAAGAACAAATTGAACATTATCTTAAAGCTGTAAAAGATTATTATGATGCATTTAAAATTAAACTTGTTCGTCGACAAGATGCTTTTAATGATGTCTATTCAAATATGGATAAATCAATAAATGATGAAGAATTAAATGATCAATATTATTTATTGGAAAAATTATCTAATACTTACAAGCAAAATCAACCATCAAGAAATTTACTTAGAGGACGACCAAGAAAAAGTGTTTTTTAATATTAGAAAAAAAAAAATGTTAATTCTATTTAATATTGTTCATTATTAGCAGAGAAAAAAAAACATATTTCTTGACAATAATTAATCACTAACCGAAATGTGTCTCGTATACTCTTTTTTTTGGTTTGTTTGTTTGTCGGACACGCATTTCTTTGAAAACAAAAAAAATAATTGATTGTCATGTATTACATCGGATTGTACGCAATTAATAAAATCCATATTCCCTCCCAATAATATATTTTCATTTTTCTATTGAACAAGAAAACAAAATATCAACATATGTTCATGGAATTTATTTGATAGTAATCTTAAATTATTCAAATTTTAGTTACATTACAAAATGCTGATTTTTGTTAGGAGAAAACAACATGAGTTTTTTTTTTCCATTGAAATGAAAAGAAAATCTTTATAAATAACGATTGCATTCATGAAAGAATTAACGAAATGATTGATATGTAGTTTCAATTTCTTTATCTTGAATTATATATCTATAAAACCATGGAAATGTTTAGGATCACATAGTTTCGATACAAGAAGTTTATTTTCAAGATTGTCTCTTACTTACCTATTTTGTTTTTTTTCTTCAATCAAAAATTGTTTTATCTGTAGTTCAATGTACTCATATATTTATCATATTGAATGTGATTGAATATAATTCAATTTTCTCGAAGATATTTATCTGATGAGAGAACATTTTCTTATTTCGATCTATAGCACTTCTATATATTTATTTTATCAATAAAGCTTATTAGCATGGTAATCGTTTTTACCTATTTTTGGACATTATATTCATGGATTATATGTTGAATTATGACTCTTTTCATTCATATATGAATTTAATTAATTATGAAAAAGCAATAAATAGAAGCGACGCAAATAGTCGTAATATAGAATTACTTGCATGTTTGATAGAAAAATGATTCCTATTCTACTTCCCATAAACGTCAATTTGTAGACATGTAATTCAGTCACATATAACTTCGCGTGAGGATAGGCATGGCATGTAAAAAAATGAATGTTTACTTCATGAAATGTATACATAGATGATCTTATTAGTAAACAGTAATAAAATGTTGATATTTATATTTTGAATTTTTATCGACATTTTTAAAAAAAAAAAGATGAAAAACTATATCCATTGTCGAATAGTAAAAACATCATTGTAGACAGAAGTCCCAAAATAAGAAAACATAGAATTATGAGAAATTCTTAAAGTAACTATGACTTTCGTGTTAGACTTCATGCTCAATTAGAAGGATTCATTAATTATTTCTATATATACTTGTATCTAATGTTTCTTGTCCTTGAATAGATTGTTAGTTAGTTTCTGAATCACTCTGACGACGAAACGCCTCTAGATATCAAATTACTTTTTGACTACGATGATGTTTATTGAATGAGTGCTAGTGAGTAATACAAAAGTCTAGAATAGTTTAGTTTTCTGAACTTTTTTTTGAAACATGAAAATTTTATTGGATTAGATGTGGTAGCTTTCAGGTCACGTGAACAATTGACTTTCGACTTCAAGCTTAGCACAAACAAAATTCTTAATGAAATTAATTCATTATGCAAATTTTAATTTTTCTGGTATTTCCCTATTGGATATGTAAATATATGAACGAAATTTACCACTGACACATAAGAGAATTTCGAATATTGAATATCTCAGGATAGGAGATGCTAGAAAAATTACAACTTGTCCAATGAACTAATCAAAATCCAGTACAATATCAACATCTCAACAATAAAGGCTTGAAAAGCCAAAAGATTCTAGACTGTTCTATCATTCTCTAATACTCATCAAACGAACATCGTGGTCTCGGTCGAAAAACAATTTGACATCTGGAGAAGTTCCTTCGTGAATTATTTCTGTATAATGCTACAGAAAATTTTTGGGTGACGGACATTTCGTACTAAGTCATTCCGAACTCCTGTCATGTGTTCGGAAATGATTTTTGTCCTGGACAACGTTCATTACGAACATCCTGTTTTTTTTTTTTATTTTTAATTAATTTTTGCATTCCGGACTCCCGTACACATAATTACGAATACTCTGTCTTTTTTTCTTTATGTTCGAAGATAGTAACGAACTCCGCCGCCGGGAGATCGTAGTGAAAAATTGGTGTGAAATGTCCCTTTCCCAAATTTTTTTATCGATTTTATTTTTGTAATATTGCAATCAATTGACATAGACTCAATAATAACTACACATAAACTTAAATAGTCCATCAATCTTTGTTCGAATATATGAATAAAATTGATTTTTATTATGTTAATTAACAAAATAATGATAATATCAATAGACAACAAACTATCAAAAAAATAATATGAAGAACATACATGACACACAATAGATAGTATTCTTATATAAGTACAAAAAAGAAGATTATAAAAAGAAAGAAAATATTTTTAATCATTTTTCTTTTCATCTGTAAATTCTTGTTGATTATCTTTTTCTTCATTGGTAAATTTAGTTGATTGCTCATTTCTCGAACGTTTTTCTTGTGCACAAATAATTAGACGTGTGAATAAAAGTAAACCAAAAATAATTCCAGGTGCCATACGATCAAGTTTATCATGTAAAGCATAATGTGTATAAACAGCACCTAACATTAACATTAAAAGTACACTATTCGCCAATTGTTTCAGTCGTCCTTTTTAAACAAAACAAAAAAAACAAGTTTCTATAAATTAAATCAAGACGACTATAAAGTTTTTACTACAGAGCGGAATTTACAATATTGTGAAGAATTATAGAATTATCTGTATTTCATTTTAAATTCAAATATAAATAATCTTTCAAACTTTCTTTTTTATGAAAATATTCAAAAGAATTCTTCTATCTGTATATATGACTTTCAAACAGAACTCAAGTCATCTTGATGTGAAAATAACGAAACTGCAATATTGATTCTAAGATTTTTCACAACACTGTGTATGCTATTTTGTAGTAAAACCTTTTATAGTTGTGTTTAAATAAAAAAATCAATTAACCTGGTCCAACAACTAAAATAATTCCGCAAATAATTTCAATAATACCAATAGTCATTCGATAATTTTTAGCATATGGACGCCAACCAGTTATTTTATAAAATGGAAATACTTTATTAATACGTCCAAATTCATGTCTCTTTTTATATAAAATAAAATGAATATGATTTATAAAAAGAAAACATCGATCTTTACCATATCTTCATGTATATCAGGAAAAAATTTCGATGTAACTTTAAATTGACCAATAAGAATAAAAAAAATACCAATAGTAAGTGTAATAACGAATAAAGCTACTGAACTCATGATCTACAAAAAAACAACAATAACAACAAATCCTACATAAATTATCATTATTAGGAAAAAAATTACTACAAAAAAAAAAATGCACTATCTAACATTCATTATCATGACAATTAGCTAAAGGAATTATTGATTCTTGAGATTCAAATTTAAGTGTTGTATATGTTTGTGTATCAAAATCATAATCAACTGTATCCGATGAAGTATCTGACATTATACAATCATGATCATTTTCTATAGATGATAATTCCATAAGTTGTTGATCAATAGTAATAGGTTCAATTTCAGATGATAAAACATTAGAAATAACAATATCATTAATTGATTTATCTTCAATTGATAATGAACAAGATGAATCTTCTAATGTTGATTCAATAGAAATAATTTGATTTGATGAAAAACTTTCATTTGAAGTTGATTCTTCACATGATATATTGCTTTTTTGATCATTATGCGAAATATTTTTTTTATCTTTTATTATTGGTATATCCAAAGAAATAGCTAAAAATTTAAAATCAATTATTAAAAATCTTAATTATTTCAGATTATCTTCCGAATCAAAAGATAGAAAAGAAAGGAAGGGGGGGGGGGGTGGTTATTTTGTGAATAGATTGGCCTAGAGAGCTGCGATTTTCACCATTGAAAAGAGGAGATAAAGACGTATGGAACCGTATATGAAAAGATTTTTGACTACTTTCCTAAGAGTTTTACATAAAGTTTCTAGAAAAACAGCATACCTCTCATAGTCGTGATATTAATTTATTGATTTTCAGAAGTGTACTAGAACCACCAAATGAAGAGCTACAGACCTATGTAAAGACTCTATTCCTAACTACTACTAATAAGATATTCTCGCTATTGGGATACAATTTATCACCCCATCTTTTCAACAAAATAATCGAACAATGGAAGTTTTTGTAGTGTTTTGATGAAAAATGTTTTTTTTTTAACATATGAGAAAAAAGCAATTTTTTGAAAACTTTTGATTGAAACTCTTAGGAAAGTAGTGAAAAAAATATCTTTTCATATATGGTTCGATACATCTTTATCTCCTCTTTTCAATGATGAAAACTATAGATCTCTAGATCAATCCACTCAAAAAAAAAATACCCATCTGCCTTCTTTTTTGAAATAGACATTAGTAATGTATAACTATTAGCATCACTTGGGTTTTTCGTAGGACAAAATACAGTGTAAAAAAGTATAGAATAATAAACCCTTTGTCTGGTGGTTTATTTTCAAATAAAACTGCTAAAAAAACGTAATTGATTTGAAATGTAACGAGATCCCTTCACGTTGATTCATACTGAAAGAAACGATTGCATAGATGAGCTTTGTTTTTACTAATCCCTTCTGTTGTATGATACTTATCTCATTCCATTAATATCTTTTACAGATATATTTCGTTCTATCTACAAGATTGTCTTAGTAAGAAAAAAAAAAGGTCTTTTGTACATACATCGAAAAAACTTTTTTGAATGATTTGTTTGTATTTGTTTACAAATTGATTCATTTACAGAATTGATTCGTTGTAAAAGATTTTGTTCTTTTTCATCATCAATTCCAAAATCTAATTCTTCATCATTCGCTTTTCTTTGTTGTTGTTCTTTAAATAATTTTCTTCGACGTTTTCGTTGAATTTTTGTTTCAAATAATTCATAACGATGTTTAAGTTGTATTTGTTGATTAAGAGATTTTCGTTGAATTTTTTCATTTAATTTTTTCATTGTTATCATTGATATTTTATTCGATTGATCTTTTATAAAATAATCAATTATTTGAAATAAACGTTTTGTTGTCAATAATGATGCCAATGGTACAGCTATTGGTGTAACACATTTTGGTTTTAAAGTTTTTAATACATCAATTATTTCAGAAAATGATGAATGTAATGAATAACATAAACGATAATTTAAATATGTATCTTGAAATGTTATATCAGTATTTTCATTTCCATAATCTTGATAACCAATACAACGTTTTGATAAATTTTGATCAAAATTTGAATGATATTCATGATATTCAACTAATAATTCACCTTAACAAACAAAAAATGTTTATTATCGATAGTACGAAAAGGATTTTAGTAAAATACGCTCTCAGATCTAATAGACTTAGAATTTCAAGTTCTATCGACTAGCATATGGCCCGAATAAAACAGTGTTTCGAATGGTATTTATTCATATGAATAGAACTTCTTAAAAAAAAGTCGTTTTCCCTGATTTTACTCATATATCATATTATAACAATAAATAGAAAATGAAATTTACTAGCAGATATTTGTTCTGTAAACCACATAATTGATAAAAATATACGAATAGGTTTATCACAATTTCGAAATAATGAACATGGTTGTGTATAATTTGATGATGCTGTACGACATGCATGTAAACGTGTTATTGTTGGATCTGTTGTTAAACATTCTTGTATAATTGGTAAACATGCAAAAAATTCATATTGACTTTGTTCAACATGTACACGCATACCTAAACTATCATATAAAGCTCGAAAAATTTGTTCATAACCAACACGAGCACTAGAAGAAAAAGAAACAAAACAAAAAAAAATTTTTTTTGTTACTTGAAATAAATAATTTAAGTTGATTTTTTTGTTTTTTATAATACCTTTGTTTAAAATGAAAATTTACATTTGATTTATCAGATAATAAAGTTTTTATCCATAAAATAAGTGCTTGACAACTTATTTCACGTGTTGGTATATGTAAAATTTCTGGACGAAAAAATGTCATATCCATATAAAGATTATCAATTGGTTTAAATATATAATTATCATCATTATCTGTTCGTCGTCGATGTAAATGTATTAAACGTTTAGCTTGACCATGATAAAGACGAAAATCACCTGTAAATAAAACATTACCATGTTCACCTTCAATCCATATCATAATTGAACCAGGACAATGACCTGAACCAAAACAAGTTACAACAACTATTTCACCAACATTTGGTGTATGTGATGATAATGTATTTTTTAAACTTTCAATATCTAAAAATTATAATTCTATATAAAAATAAAATTTTGTTTATTTTTAACCTCCTCCTTCTTTTTTCTTTGCTTGTACAGGATCATTCGATTGAATTGTTAATGTAAATGGTTGATCAATTGGAACTGATTTAAAATATGGTATTAAATGACGATATAGAGCCATTGTACTTAATAATTGTTTTGAAATATCAGACATATATATTGGAGCATTGATTTTTGCAACATATTTACCAAATTCTGGTCGTTCAAGACCAACAAGATGATCCATATGAATATGTGTTATAAAAAACATTGTACTTGTATAATTATAACTTTCAAATGAATCAATTGATATAAGAGGATATTCTTCTAATATACCATGATAAGCACTCATCTTTAAAATCTAGAGAATTTATTAACATTTGTATTTTACATAAACAATAATGTTCTATCATAAAAGTATATTAGCAATGTATATTATTTCGAATATAAATAAAAATTAACAACAAAACAAAATTTTATTTAGAATTCGAATACAAAATGAAACAATATCACGATATAAATTCTTTCGTTTTATTCTATCAAACAAAGTTAATAGTATATATGATTCTTTTCCAGATCCGGATCCTAAGTTTTATTTTTTGTTAGACCCAGTTACATCTTTTTGTGATCCGCTGCTCTTCAGATGAGAAATACAGCAACAAGATATAACTGTACATTGCATTTTTTTCTAAGAGTAGCGAATAAATAGCTAAAAACCTTGGGTTTGGACTCGGATCTACAAAAACCTGGATCCGCAATTCCGTGCACTCATTGATGTGGACGTAGAAAAGACTCGTATCCACACCCTTTCTTCTTGCAAATAATCAATAGAAAATATCCACATAAGAAAAATGCTAATACGAATATGCGCAGGGTGGGCTAAATGAACTGATTTTTTTTATTGCTGATAGAGGAATGTTTATGGATCATATCCATAAGAAAATATTAAAACTACCCTTGGCTTCAATAAATATTGTAACTTTAAATGAGCTTATGAAAATTGTATTGTAGTGTTCTCAATAAATCCTAGCTACTTATGAGTGAAACGTTCAGAGTACATGCAATATAAATTTGAGACTCAATAGCAATAGTTTGAAGAATTAATCAAAAAAAAATGATATATATTGTTAATTTTTTTTATGGATATAATTCATGAACATTCTTCTATCAGCGACAGGAAAAATCAATTCATTTGCTTCAAAGATGATGGAAATATTCAAATTGTTCTTCGATAAAGCCACTTTTGGTTCATTAGGTATTTTTAATGTAATCAGCCGACAGTAGTAAATCGTGCCACTGATCTGGAGAAGTATCGTGTGTGTGTATAATTATTTGTTTTTTTGTAATATCTAACTTATTAAAATTGAACTTCATATTTGAATATTGAGTATGAATATTATTTACACCAATCAAAAAAGAGATTAATAATGTTGCACATTGTTTAACAAAGTGAGCTGTTCAGACATATCAAACAAAGAACCAATCTTATGATTTGACATTTAAATTAATTAATTGATATTAAAATCGTTGAAGACCCTTTAATTTTATTTGAATACTAATGATGACAATTTAAAAAAAAATAGATATATTGTCCTACATGAATGCAAGATAAAAAAAAAAACAGATATTGATTAGCGCCATCTCGTAAATGTTTTACACTTGAATGAACAAAAGAAAAACAGATGTGAAGAAGATAGATCAAACGAAGTTGTAATTGTACAAACAGAAAACGACTAGAGTGACAAAATAATGATCTGTTGATAAAAGAAAATGAACAATAAAATAAATTGATTTTGAGAGAAGATTTTTAGTCAAAAGACGAATAAGCACAAATAGAGTTTTGAAAAGATCACATTGAATTCAACATTTTGAAATAAAATAAAAAAAACCAAACAAACAAACAAACTAATCACAAACTGTTTATTTTAATGAAGAAGATCGTCAGTTGATTTTTTTGATGAATCAGTATTCGATGATGATAAAGAAGCGTTGTCAATTGGCAATGCAATAACTTGATTATCAGTACCAATTGATGGACTATCTATATTTATATTTATATTTGGTTGAGCAGGTCTTAATCGTTGTTTAACAGATTCTGTGAAAAAAAAAGAAAAATTCAGTATAAAAATTTCTTTTTCTTTCTAAAACAAAGTATCAAGAACTAAAAAGTGTTCAAAGCAAACATTGATAAAAAACAAACTATCTTATTTTAACAAGTTTTTAAAATGAGAGTCTTGAGAATGATTTTAAATTTTCAGAATAGAAATAGTCAATAATATTTTGTAAATTAGCAAATAATAAAGACATGCATGATTATTACCGATTATACTAGAATGAATTCGTAGATAAGAATTTATTAGGTTGAATCCATCGGATAATTCATACTAGATCCTTTCGAGAGAATGATTAGTTTTCTTGAAATCTGAATAGTAAAAACGATGCTAGGTCTTGTGTTTTTATCGCTTAGGAAAAAGATTAACATATTCACTTTCATGCAGCTAACAGTGATACGATTCCAATGGTTGGTAGTTAAAAAGACGATCGATTCTCTTCAGTTCTATATAACAAGAATGTATTTCGGAGAAATATGTCAATAGGGAAAACGTTTTTCGCTATATTAATCCTATTCAGATATTTTAACGATTTTATAGAATTCACATTATGTTTTTTGAAGAACAATATAGTGAGTGTAAGTTTTAAGTCACAGTTTTGCGACTCTCTCTTTTCATAACAATGGGAGGAGGTCAACAATCATTAGATACGTTTCCATACGAAACGAGAACAACAGATGTTAGACTTCTTTCCCAGAGTTTCTTAGCAACGGAAAAAGGCGTTGAACGGTATTAACGTCAAATAGTGAAGTATTTAATTTTTATGCAAACAAAAAATTTAAATTCAAGATGTCAATGTCGATGGCTATGATTTGTCACAGCCGTCAAGTGATCAACACAAAAAGCGTGAACTAATCAAGCTATAAATTAATATCAGTGTTTCTATGCTTACCGACATATATAATAGGTGCATTGAGATCTACTGTAAATATATTATGTGCAATAGGCTTACGACGAAACTATCCGAACTGTTACCCACCACTTGAGATCATGTTAGGTTCACAAGGATATCTTGGTAAGACTAGACAAATACTGAAAGAGTCCGTACTCATGACTATTTTCGATCTGAAATTTTGCTCCATAAACAGATCGAATGACCAGTAGAATATCCTGAGAGTTTCAGTTGAAAAGAATGGACCTTTTTCTAGTCTTACCGAGACCGCATTGTGAATCCAAAAAAAGTAATCTACTAATACTCCTAATCCATATCTTTTCCTGAATGTATAAAAAAAAATATTTTTCTATTATATTAGCAAATGTTAATTCCACAGCATCAATGCATTCAACATGCTTTAGGTATGGATAAGGAAAAAAATTGCTTTGATTATTATCATCACCTGATTTTTTTCTTTCTAAAAGTGGTAGATCGATTTGATCTTGTTCTTTCACTTCTAATCTATTATTTTCTTATTTTTTTCAATTTAAAGATATAAATATCAAAATTTAAAAAAAAAAAAAGTTTTATTTTTTTATTACCTTTTTTATAGAAATTTTTATGTGGAAGAAAAAAAAGTATTGAACTTGCAATAAATATATGCCATAAACTATGTATATACCAATAGTTTTTATCTGTTTCACAAAATGCAAATAAAATAAGTCCAGCAAATGCTAATAAAAAGCCTGGCATATATAATAGAAGACGTTTTGAAGATGGTTGTAAACGACGATATTTAATCGAAACAATAATCTAAATTTGATTTAAAAAATTAAAAAACAAAAAAAATAATCAAAAATCAAACAATCTAATTACCCAAGTTAAAATTGTAAAAATAAATGTAATACTAATTAACCAAATAAATTGTAAATGATCAAAACGATCACGTGAATTAATAACAATACATGTTAATATACCTAACATAAATAAAAATGCTTTTATTGTTCGTGGTATTATTGCCATAGTTATTAATGTAATAACAAATGATGCATATGAACCAATAAAATCTGATAATTGTAAACCATCATATTTAAATATACAAAATTTATTTATATCTTGATCACATGCATGATAAAACTAAAAGATCAAATAAACTTTCTTTCTTTTTTTTTTTTAATATTCAAAACTTACTGTTGAAAAAAACATATTGAAAAAATAGATAAGTGCTTCGATATATAAATGTCTATAGATAGCTAATATAATAGCTGGTAAAAACATTAAATTACTTATTGTTAAAAAAAGAACACTTGATAAATGTTTTGATGTATAAGCATGAGTATCATCAGTACAACCATATCCACGATAACCTAGAGACAAATTTATATATATATATATATATATAATTGAATGGATTAATAAAATAAAAAACAAAAGAAGCAAATTATTATTTGTTACACATAAGCTAGAAGTAAAAGAGCATCGATGAGATTAAAAGATGAAGACGTATAAGTGGTCAAATCGGCTATTTCTAAGTACATTATTTCTCAAGATTGAATGATTTCAATCAGAAAGAAATTCATCTTTGAATGAAAACTAATCTAATATTCAGAATCAACGTAAAAAACTGAGTTGACTCTATATGTGATTTAAAGAATTACTGGAACTTTTTTTTCTACGTCGAAAAATTTATCCATGATCTCCATTAGAGATCAGACAAGAAATGAACTCAATGAGAAACCAACTTTTATTTTCTAGATATCTACCATTTTGCTATCATACAACTTTCAAGATTTCTGACTAGAGGGTAAATTTTTCGATGAAAAGAAAAGTTCCAGAATTTTTTTGAATCATGCATAGATCAACTCAGCTTTTGATGCTAATTCTGAATATTATATTAGTTTTCATTAAAAGTGAATATTTTATGAACGACATTATTCAATCTTGAGAATAATGATGTCTACCAACACATAGAACTCACCACGTCTCGTTAAATTAAACATTCAATTGGTGATTTATATATATGAGATTGAAGCTCCATCCAGGAGCTACGAAATTCATAAATTCAGTGGTATTTGCTCTACTTTGTTTATAGCTTTTAGGTTTGAAAATGTAATTGAAGCTTCAGAATATTAGTATCAAAATGTTATTATTGATATGCTCTTTCCATTGATATTTATATATATATACGATTCAATGGAGTTGGTTAAGAAAGCCGATCGATTTGACCATTTATGTGCTCCTATCCTTTCATTTATATTAGGAAAAATTATATTTTTTGTTTTCTTTTTTTAGAATAGATTTGACACATTTATATTCATTTTTACAATTAAGTTTTAAGCAATAGAGCAATTTCAAAAAGCAAAATAAATTATTATATGAATGTGATTTTGATAAATTCTGAATTTATCTTACAATAGTTTCGTTCTATGAAAATCAAATAAGAAGAATAATTCACCAGCCGAATTCATCTTATTTTGATTGCTATTTGATTAAAGAAAATAACCAGAAAAATAAAATGATTTGAGGAAAGATTGAATTCGTTATCTTTCGAAAGGATAATGTTTCAAATGGTTTAGTGATAGTTAGATTATTTTAATTTGACTCTACACTGATGACTTATTCATTCGACGAAGAGAAGAATCATCTTTCAAGACTCATTTACTCTCGTGACATTTCCGTTAATATAGACATCTTTTTGTTTTTTTCAAACCCTGAAAACTTTATTACAGAAATGTCATTACAAGAGTCCATCGATTTTATTTAACACAACAAAATATCAGTTACTTGATCCTTTGAAGAAAAAAAAAAGCAAGCTTTTCTTACTAACCAGCAATACATGAACAAGTTGAAAAAACATTTTGTTGTGATGTCAATATTCTACAAACACCATATGTTCCACATTGTTGTTTTGTACATTGTGATGATGATATTTGAAACATTAGAGATAATGTAGCATTTGCGCATTCATTTACTGCACTAAAATCAACGATAAAACAAAAAATAAAAGAATTTTCTTAATAACAAAAAAAAAAAAAAAATTCAACTAACCCATTACAAACATATTGTAATGTTAAATACCAAAGAGCCATTTCAGGATAAGGTAATGATCGAATTACCATAGAATTTTTTTCAATAATTATTCTATAATCATATTCGCATCTATCAAATAAAAGTGGTCGATATTTTGATATACATCCATGAATACTAACATTCACATTTGGTGATACAAAAGGCTATAAAGCAAAAAATAAAATAAAATCTTACAAAGGAAATCATCCAACTAATCTTGTCTTTGTTCCTATCCTAAGATACAGCTATGATAATAGTCATAGACAGCGAAATGTTTTGATTCTCAAATAGGCTCAATATTTTTTTATAGGATGGGTATAGTTCAGTATAGCTCTCTATTATAGAAATTAACACTTTTAAGTGTGGATGTGGATATTCATCGTAACTTCATTTACATCCACACCTACACTACACCCAATAAAACCTCACCTTACGTTAATGCAATATTTTCTTATAGTTTAATATTTTAGGCTTATCAAATCATAAAGAACATCTATAACAGGTGGAGAGCTATACTAAACTGTATCCCCATTGCTGGTGTATGGCTCTTATAGAAAATTCCATATTTCCTCAAAAACATTTTCTAAGTCTGCTTGATTGAGAAAATATCATCATTAGTTGTCGGCGGCGGCGGAAAACATTGATGTTTGTACAAAAAAATGTGATGCACTATTCAAATCTGATAATCTGATGGAAGAAGAAAAGTGTTTGAGCCTATGAAATGTGAATCTATAGTAGGTATTCGCTCTTTCAAGTCTTGTGACACCGCTGCCCATGCTTATTGAGCTCTAATCAGTAGTAGATAAAATGTCGACTGATCTTGTAACAACGCATCACTTGTCAGAATAAAATGCAAATTAAACAGTAATAGAAAATTTTTACAAGAACTGAAGTCTATTCAAGCCCTTATATCCGTCCTGCCGCTAGTCTAGCCAAACCTCATCGCTTCGCCACGTACGGATAATAGCGTGTCTTTTACATCACTTACATAAATCGGCAAATTTCATATTCTCATTTCGTGATAGAAGCAAATCAAAAGACTTGAAACTTTCACTATAAACTATTCTTGCAATATCTCCACAGCAATAAACTAAGGACACGAATTCTTTTCAATGTATTCATAGCTCGTTTAAGTCGACATAATGCACATAGTCTCAACTTGATATCAATTTATCAGTCGGAGGACTTCCTTCGTTAATAAAAAAAAAACACTATGATAAATTTTCTTACCATAATTCGTGAGTCAAAATCCAAATATAATGTTCCACCAATATTTCTATCATCAACAATAAATTCATATGAATATAAGGATAAATCTTTTCCATTTAATGTTATTGAACTAGTACTACCCCTATTTGATCGATTTGTCGTATATATAGGTACGTATAAAAAATCATAATAATAATTAAACATTATTCGTCGTGTTGGATAAGATTGAATACAAAAATTATTTGAAAATGATAAACATTCTAAAAAAACAAAAAATTATTTGAAAAATTTTCTATAGAAAAAAAAAAAGTCATTTGAAATAAAATACCTATTGAACGAATAAGCATTTTACCATGAATAGGATTTATTAAACATGATAAATTATTAACTGTTATTTGAAAATAAATCCATATAAATGCAGATAATTGATCAATTTCCATTGAACATGTTTTATTTTTACAAACTATAAGAAATTAAATAATTTTATTTTCTATTTATGAAATTATTATTTTTTGTTTTGAATAAACCTGTTTTATAATCATATAAAGAAATATTTGGAAGTGAATTTATTTTAGCTAAAATTATTATATCACAATTACTTGACCATTCTGATAAAATTATAATTCGAGAATTTCCTACTAATGTATAATAACTAAATAAATAAAAACAAAATATTAAATTTTTTTCTTGTACATATAAAACAATTCTTAAATATTTACGATGTATAAATCGATGGTTTATCATTAGTTAATACAATTTGAATTGGCTCATTGAGTATTAATGTTAAAGGTATTGATACTACTTGATAATCAAGCCAAGTTGATAAATAAATATTACATCCCGTATTAGAAATCTATAAAAAAAAATTTTGTTAATAAAAACAAAAAAAATTTTGTATAGACATATACTCTTGGTTCAATAGTTGATGTTGGACGATCAATAAATATCTAAATAAAATAACGATTAAACAAATAAATAAAAAACAAAAACTAATCAAAATCATAAGATTTCTTTTTTACCATAGCAAACCATGTTCCAATTGACGGACTATTTAATTGAATTAATGGATTTATTAATGTTTGATTAAATATTAATTTAAAAAGATTATGACGCCTAGTTATATATGTTTGTGGAAATGATTCATTTCGTGGTGCAGTTAATGGATATGCACCATATTGAAGATAGCTAATTTTAAATGAACAAAGAAAAAAAATTTTAATATTTTCTTTTTTTTTTTTTTTTATTAAACATACAAATGAATATTAGTAAAATCATTCGAACATTTTCCTTCAGTAGTAACTGTTATTGACCAATTCGCTACTATTGTTGGAGCACGAATATTAAATTTAAGAAATTTTGCATCTGAATAACTATCATAATCGAATATACGGATACGTGAATAATGTTGGCCAAAATCATAACCTATATAGTAAAAACAAAAACCTTAAATTTCGAAAGACACTGATTTCATTAATAGAAATTCTAACGTCTTGTTTTTTTTTTTAGAGATAATCAATGGTACGCGAATAAGAAGGATTACTCTTCGAAATTGACTTTCTATGCTTTTGCAAAATACAAAAAGAGTATTGAAATACATAGGTAAAAACTTGGGTCCTTCCACAGACACTAGTCAGTATAGCCCATCGAGTGGGATCCGAAGTCTGAAATTTTTGAGTCCGATGAACTTTAGTCACCGAATACAAAAAGTCGAAAAGAAATATCTCGTATCTTCGGGATGACTATGCAATTCCGATTAGCAAATTTCATTGAAAATATCAAAGTACGATTCGATCGAATCCGAAAATTTTGAACTCGACGAGCTCTACTAATCACAGACGCCTTAGCAACACTTCTCTCTTCCACGTCACATACGATCGAAGATCATATCTAAATAACGTCTTGTTATAATATATGAACTACTTCTGTATTGCATTGTTAGAGGTAGGAAACTGCAAGTCCTTCCAGACTCGGCCGGATCGGATCTGAGTCCATAATTTTACTTTTTTTGTCAGACCTGATTACACGTTTTTTGTGAATCCACTACTCCTTAGGTAAGAAATATAGCAACAAGATATACCAAAGGGGATGACACATATTTATGGAAAAAAAACCAGGTTTGGATTCGGCCGAGTTCGGGTTCAAATTTTTAATTTTTGTCCAAATCCGAGTCGGAAAGACTTTGTAGAACTGAGAAAAATTGCTAAGTCAGAAGTAATGCAAGATTTCATTGATTATTAAAATCTATAGAACCATTATGAATATCATATATTTGTATATAAATTTATCTCTTATGTTTAAACTCTGGATTAATCGAAATTTGATTATATGTATTCTACGACTTCAGAGAATTGGACATTCACGTACATGAGTTAAATGAACCAATTGTATAAATATATTATTAGATTAACTATAATTCAATTTTAATATACAATAAAATATATTCAAAGATTATCTCGAGAAATATATTGTTCTCTATAGCAACAAAAAAAAAATGCCTAAGAAAATTAAATTTACATACCATTAAACAGACTGTTCTGTGCTGAACAACAAGCAAAAACAAGAACCAATGCAAATTTAATCATTCTAATTCTTCCATTTTTTTTTAAAAAACTTTTTCTTTTAATTCTAAATTAAGATCATATTATTCTTTCTCTTGTATATCATCATCTTATCTAAAATATATTTTAATCATAGAATAGAAAAAAAAAATCAAGTGATAATATGGACTGTTAGTCTATAAAAATTTCTTTAGAGATGCATATATAATCCAATAAAAGTGTGCTGGCATAGAAATTGACAGTTCGAAAAACAAAATTCAGACGAAAAGCAAAAACAAACCCAAAAGAAAGAAGAAAAATCTAATGAATGATAGGATAGAATTTAGACAATATATATATATTTTTTTTTTTTTCTATTTTCAAGCAGCGACAAAGTATATGAATACAAATAATAAACATGAGGCATGAAAACAAAAACAAAAACAAAAGTGAGAGAAAGTGCGAAAGATTCTATTAATAATAAATAAATAAATAAAAAAAAACAAACGAGAGAATCAAAACAAATGAAAATAGTTCAATGATTAAAATCTCTATTTTAATGTTTAAAATATATCATCACATCGTGACCAATCTTGTTTTTGTTTACATTCCCAATATTCATTTGTATATATATGCATATCAGAATCTGTTAATAAATCATGTTGTTTTTTAAACCATTTAGCGTCATATGAATGATTTCCTCCTGATTCACGTGCACGTCGTGTTTGTCGTTGTTTTTCTTCAACACGTAATTTTTCTTGATTAGCTTCATCCCAACGTCCTTCTTCCATTAAACGTTGATCAGGACGACGACGAGAATCTGTTGGTGCAACATTTGGTTCATCTTCATTTAATTCAATAGCAAGTTGTGTAAAACTATACATTGTTTCAAGATATGCAGGAGGCATTTTACGTTGCCATAATAATTTCATATTACGTGTTTCCATATGATGGGAATGTGCATGACGACCTGCTGTAGATTCAACAGGACCACCTTCAATTTTTTCAGTCCATGTACCTAAAGAAAGAAAAAACCATCAGACAATAAATTTATAATAAAAACAAAAAAGTTAATTTAACTTTACCAGTTAATACCCATTTTGCTTGACCAGCAACATCAGTAACAACACCAGTTACTTTACGTGGAACATCTTTTGAAAAATAACTATAAGGAAAATATTTTAATTTACAAACATCTTTTGTTGTATGATTTATTATATCCATTTCACCAACCTTAAAAACAAAAAAAAAAAAAAGAACAGAATTTAGACAAGTTAGTTACTCTTTTCTTTTTTTTCCACTTACATTATCAATCCAAAGTTTGCCAACAATAATATTATTGACAAGTGTAGTTACTTTTTTCCATGAAAAATGATTACCAGTATTTTTAAATATTAAATGTGAATAACCTATAAAATGAAAACAAAAAATCAATACTATCAATTTATGAACATCGGATAAGTATTTAATACAAAAACAAAAAATATTTACCCAATGGTGTTATACTTAAATATTGACCACGAAATTTCGATGTCATTGTAAATTCTTGATACAATGTCCAACCTTGACCTTCGGCATATGTTGATAAAGCTGGTGGATGATGACTAACTTGTTCTTAAATGAAAATAAATTTTAAATTATTTAAATATAAAATATTTAAAAAAGAAAATTTTTACCAGCTATTGATTTCCAACCTAAATCATCAGTTCGATCACATTCATATGTTTCACCAAGTAATGGATTAAATGGTTTATTAACACGTGTTGATGTTGTTGAATAAGATGAAACAGTAAATGCAGCAACATATGCTAATTGTTCCCAATTATTTGATATTTTAGCTGCTGTATCAAGTACAGAACTATATTCAAGTTCTTCTGTTATACGTTGTAACATTGATATTGGTTCACTAAAATTAACTGGTATAGGAATTTTTGATAAATCTTTTCCAACACAATTTTTCATTATACTCCATAAATTAACACTAAAGAAAAAATAAAAAAAAAAATTTTTTTTTTCAATCATATTTATTTTAATAAGAAAAAAAGTTTTAAAAATATATTAACCTATAATTTGGTCGTTCAGGTATACGATCACGACGTTTACGTTTTGATATAGCTACTTGTTGTTGATTATTATTTACAAGTTTTTGTACGGATTGATTTGCGTTGTTTTCTGTTGTAGCTACTGTATTCGGTGCTAAATACAAAAAAACACAAAACAAAACAAAAATATAATATTTATAATGTATAAATTAAAAACATCATTGCTTTTCTTATATTAGAACAACATTATACCTTTGACAATAACCATTGGTAAATCATTTTCATCTTGCTCTTCTAATCCACTTTCATCTTCATCATTTGAACTTGCATTATCATCAACAATATTTGGTAATTCTTTATCATTAGTTGAAATATGTTGTTGAAGTCTATCAAAAATTAAAATACATATCTATATAAAGAGTCTTTAATAAAATTTACGGAATACGAAAAACACCAATTGTTTGTGGATCATCAATAGCATCATAAAATTCATCATCATCAGATAAATTACTTGCATCAATTGATCCACGTAAATCTGATGATCTCATTGCTGCTAATGTTGAACGACCGGAAATAAGATTTTTGTTTTCAATACGTGATGCACGTTGCATTTGTTTTTCTAATTTAACAGTTTGTGATGCAACTTGTTCACACATACGTTCCATACGTAAACGTGCATCACGTTCAAATTGAATAGCTTTTTGCCATTTACGACCTTGATTTTGTATTAATTGTACAAGTTCTTGAGAAGCATTAAGCATAGCTAAAAATAATAAGAATTTCAAATTTTTTAATTCGATCATTTTTGAGGACAAAACAAAGTTGAATATATGAAAAAGAAAAAAAAAAGGCTATTTCTTATAAGAGGAGTGTCCGGTGGCTGCTAGAATTGGAAGAGAGTAGGAAGCTACGGGCTCGGGCTCGAAAAAATGAGGACTTGCAACTCCTGAGAAAAGATAAAAGTTTTTCAATATGGGAGAAGTTACTCCTGTTTATCTATCTGGACATAGGAAATATTGATTTGAAAATTTTTCTTATTTAATATGTGAGAAAAAACTAAACAATTCATCTTAAGTTGACCTTTGTTTTTTTGGTAGGATAGAAAATGATATAAAATACGTTAAATTACAAAAAAATTTTCTATTGAATATCTTAAATGTTTTTCATTATGTACATAGTAACAAAGAAATATTTGAACAGAACATTAAATCGAGTCAATTAAAAATGAAAATGTCTTTAGATTTTTATTTCATTGAGATAGTTTCATTATTGATTCATTTTTATAATACATATCAGTGTTCAACATCGGTCGAATTTTTGTGACCCAATTTGATCCAAGGTCAACTATTTTTTTCGTGACCCGACCCAATTCAAGGTCTGTTTGACCTGAACCAGACACTAATACATATCTCGTTATCATTTCTTTCGTCATGTGTAGCTAACTGTTACGATAGTTTGAAAGTGAAAATATCTTTGACTTCTTAAAATTTGAATTAAATCAGAAATGATAGCGAAATAAATCATCATAAGAAAATTTCTTTCGAGTCACGTAAGAATAGATAGGTGAAGCCTGTCAGACTCTATATATAAGACACTTTTTTCAAAATATATTTTCATTGTTTAAGACAAAAACTTTCTGGATGCTATGTATAACAAACTATGAATTTTTGGTGTAAATATGAAACTAATAGAAACCTGCTCGAAAAAATTTAGCTATGTCGTTAATTTTAGCTATTGGGATACATTGTTTTTCTTTTCGAAACCCTTGAATATATATTTAGGTTAATAATGATAATTAATTTACCTGTTGATGTAATACGAAATAAAGTAGCACGTTCATTAACACTTTTAGTTATATTTATTGTTGCTTCTGTTTTATCAATTTGTTCAAGTTCACCAAGTGTACGACAAAGTGCTTGATAATGACGATTTATTAAATCCATACACATTTTAAGATCATCTAATTTTGTATCAAATGTTTTATTCATTGTTACTAATTCAGCACGTTCATTTGTATTTGTTGATATTTTTGTTTGATCATTTATATTACCTTCTTGTTGTTGTTGTTGTTGTTGTTGTAATTGATTTTGTTGTTGATCATTTGAATCATCAATTATTGAAACTTCTTCATCAGAATCTTGATATTGTTTTCGTCCTTTTAATGCTTTTTGTTTAGCTAATTCTAATGCACTCATCCAACGTTGTTTATCAGTTTCAGTTGATGTACGTAAATGTAAAACAGTTGAACCATTTGATATAACAAAATGACATGCATCATTTGATGATAAATGTGCTGATACAAGATAAACTGTACCACGACATGTATGTGTCATTTCATCTTGTGAACGATAATATGAAAGTACACCAGCTTGTAATACAAACCAACGTTTTTGATAACCTTTTAAATACTAAAAAAATAAAAGAAAAAGAGAAAATATTTAATTTTATATTTAGAAAAAAAAAAAAAGAAAATTTCTTTACATTTGTCCATTTATATAACCATCCACGCATATCATCTTTACCATTTGCAACTGATGGTGTTGTTGATTGCATATTTAATGGTTGTTGAAATTGACCAGATGGTGGTACAATACCAGTAGCAACTGGATTAGCATTTGCTAAATTTTGTAGCGATGATGAAAGAAATGTATTTGACATTTTTGAATCGTATGATGATGATACAAATTTTGGTGGTTTACCTATTAATAATAAAAAATAAAATAAATAAAATGTAATTTTTGTTATTTTTGTTATTTTGAATTTACCAAATTCCCTTTCTGTTAAATTATTTAGTTGAGAATTATCAGCTGCGGAAGGGGAAGCAATAATTAGAGATGTTAGTGTTGATATTGTTGGATAAGAATTCCCCGATCTTTTAATACTACCGATAACATTTGGTTGAGAACTAGATATAGTAGTTTTGTCGTTTGGATCTGAAAAAAAATAGATTTAATATATAAAATATATATTGAAATGAAAAATAAGAAAATGTTAGTTTGTTTTTATTTTAGATTTTTGTTTTTTATTTTTTAATTATTTCACAAAGCAGTGTTACATGCATTCAAGCAGATAGTATGTTGTTACTATTGACGAGCAAGTATTTTAAGTAAGACAAGCTTTTTTTTTTTCTTTTCTTTTCTTTCTGTACTATCTATTATGTTGTTGTTCTTTCTTTTCTCTTAATAATGATTGTCATCATATATATTATGCTTGAATTATTATATAGAAACTACTTGTAATAGAGTACGTCGTTGATAAACAAACGAATATTGATCACGATTAGAGTATAAGTGAAAAAACGAACGCATACATGCATAAATAACAAGAATAATAGTAGAAAAGTACCTGCTGAAAAGGTACAGATAATGAAAATAGAGTCATATAAGTACAGCAAATAGAAAAAAAAAAGTCATATAATAAATATTTATATAATTTTTCATAATGAAAAAAGATTAGATATAACTGATTTCTAATTATATATATATAAATACTTTTGATTAGTCAAGATTATATTTCAAAAATGAATAGAATAAAAAAAAACCAACTAAGCAGCAAATAAAGAAAATATTTACTTTCACACATACACTGATCAGTAGTAGTAGCATCAATTGAATGTCGATATCGATGTAGTCTAACAAATGGTGGTCGACATTTTGAAACAATTTTGCGCATACGTTGTGGCATTACAATTAAGATAATTATCAGCAACGAAAGAATAAAAGAACAAGTAAAAGAAAAAAAAATAGAAAAGAATCAACAGACAACGAACTACGATGAAAACAAGAAGAATAATGCCTGCATACATTACATACAAGTAAGTCGATTGAGATAGCGTAAAAAGCAAAAAAAAAGAAAAATATATATATATATAGAAGAAACATTCGAAAAAAAGAGAACATTTTCTTTCTCTTTCTTTTCTTCCTATTTCGTCCAAAGCATACCACAAGAGACTTAATAGGTCACTAATCAATATCAGTTGTACTATATTATAAATCAACATTAACTAAATAGATATGTATTAATATATTAATGGACATACTGTGACAAAAAAAAAAAAGGAGTATGTATCGAGATAAGCTTTAGAAGCATTATTATTAATAGTTTTCAATAAAAAAGAACACAATTGATCCTACCGATAGATCTAGGTAGTGGTGGCATGTGAGATGCATTTCGTTCTTTTGATCGTGTTGTTTTACGCATACTATTTTTAATATCATCTTTTAGATTACGTGCCGAATGTTGAGCACGCGGTGTTGCCATAGTTTTTTTAATATTATTTCAAATATCCTAATAACATTAAATAAGACTATAACGAGGAGACAAAAGAAAAAAAAAACTTAATATAATTTCGATCTAGAACATTTTTTCTTTATGAGTATGTGCTATGCCAATCAATTATTAGTAAAGGAAACACATGAATCAACTATTGTGTCTTCTGGCACAATACAATACCAAAAAAATATTTTTTTTTTTTTTGTAAAGGGAAAAAGAACCCTTCGGTATTTCATATGGCATAATAAAATTGAAGAGAATGTTAAAGAAAGAAAACAACACTCATTTTGTTTTGTTTGTTTTTTTTGTCACATTAATCTTAAGAAAAGAAGAATCATTAATAGGAAAGTGTAACTTACCCGTTTTTGAAGAATATACTTTTTAATCTACAAATGAAAAAAGATGTTCGTTGTTTTAGTTTTTTTTTTTTTTTTTGTCATTTAGTCACAGAATAAAAGAAGCATCAGTGATGAATTTTTCTAGTAGGTTTTTTAATAAACAAATAAAAAAAAACAAGAAGAAGAACAATTTTAAGATATACTACACAGATATTGGTGCCGTTGTAGCTAGTTTCTTTTTATTTAGTAGTGATGTAGCTAGTTCTTTATCTTCATCGACCATAATCTTTATATAATAGAATAAAATATTACAAATTAAACAAAAAAAAAAGTAAAATTTGATTATATTACTCGATCAACTCGATGTTTATAAATACGACCATCACCACGAACATAAAATATTGACAGACCATCAATATATCTATTATAAAAAAAAAAAAATTTTTCGATAAGAATTTTCTTTTCTTTTTGTAAGAAATAAATCAATAAATATTTTACTCTATATAATCACGCATATTTCCTGCAACATCTTTTGGTTTTCTCCAACCTTTAAGAATACCAATAAATGATTTATTTGATAAACCAGATATACGCCAACGTATTTTAACACAATTTGATTCTTCATCAATTGTTGTTTTCAGTAAATGAATTGTTATATTCATTAATTTAAAATTTAATTTTGTTCGAATCCAAAAAAGAGCTAAAGCATAACTACCAGCACCTCTAGAATAAAAAAAAGAAAAAGAAAATTAAAAATCTATTATATTTTTTTATTCTAAACGATAGAAATATGACAGTATTAGATCAGTTTTAGACAATAAAAGATTGACTATTTAGGAGTTTTTGTTTTTTTTATCGTTAGTGTTTGTTAGTTTTAAAAATCAAATTGATATTTATAAATCGTGATTATATTTTTAATTTAATCAATAAGTAACTTAGTAAAAATATTTCATTGATTAATCATATATTTAGTCTAAATCCTATTTAAACTGTCATACGTCTATCTAAAATCACACATACATTGTCTAATACCCTTTTTTTTTCTCTGCCTACTTCATAATTTTGGGTGGATCGTCATAATAATTTTCAAAAATAATATCAGCTGTATATAAAGCATATGGATGCATTCGTTTACAAAAATCAGGTAACTAAAAACAAAAAAATTCTTCAATAAAAAAAAAAAAAAAAGAAAAGAAAAACAAAGAATAAATCTATAGTATTAATTAATAAAATATTTACAATTTGTATAAGTTGATTTTCAATATAACGTAAATGTTCAAGTTTTGGTTTATCATTTGGATTTCCTGGTGGAAATTGAAATGGTTTTCTATCATTACTATTTGATGATGATTTTTGTTGATTTGTTGATGGTACCTGTAAAGTTATATAACGTTTTTGATAAAATTGATTTGGAAAAAAATTCCATTCATTTGTTTGTATAGAATTTGATGGTAAATTTATATGATCAATTGTTAATATTAATTGATCATTAGTACGATATTCAATTATTGATAAATGACGATATAATGAATATAGTGGAAATTTAAAATAATATCTATTTGCCGTTAATAATACAAAAGACATATCTAAGAGAAAAAAAAAACAAATTAATGTTTGATATTCGATGAATAACATAGAACATTTGGTTCTTCTTTTTTTTGACTAGTTGAAAATAATGCGTAATTAATATTTGTCTTTGGTTTAAATAGCTAACATATTACTAATCGAAAATAAATAGGAAGTTACTTGTTTCCGGTCTTTTTTTTTTTACTTATTCTTTGAAATATACTTGTCATCGTTGACAAAGAAATATAATTTTTGGCGTATCTATCTTCAAACTAGAAATTAAGAAAAAACATGAAATTAATTTCATCAAAATAATTTTTCGATAATTATCGGAAATAAAATCAATGCTATATCTTATAATCTATAAATAGCTCACATCAACCTGATTTCCATAGTGTGTCAAATAAAATTATAATAACAATCAGAAATATTTTTTGATGAATATTCATTTCTAACTACCCAAAACAATAAAAAAAAAATAAAAGATAAAAAATCTATTGATTACAATTTTTATATCGGACTATTGTTCTTTTTTTTGGTTTTTTTATTCATCATTAGCTTAGACAAAATAACTTCTGAATATTTTCCTTGTTAATCTAGCTTTTTTTTTTTATTAGCAACATTGCATGCAAAATTTTCGGAAATCTTCATTAGATTAACAAGTAATTTTCAATTTCTTCTATAGGGAAAAAAAAACAAAACTCACAATAAAAACAAAAGCTTACCAGAATTACGAACAATATTTTTTTTTTTAATGTCAAGTCTACTAAGCAGCGACAAAATGTATAGAAGAACATCTGCTGCTCTCGACGACATACATGTTGTTTCACACATCGCTCAAACAAAAAATAGAGTATATACAGTACATTTTATTCAATACAATAAACATTTTGTTTACAAAATGGTTAAATGAATTTTTAAATGGAAAAGTAATAAATATAACTGATTCTCTAATTTTAGAATACTTGACTTTTCTTTTTCTTCTATTCTGCAGGCTCTCTCTCTTTCGGTAATTACATAATGAAAAACAAAAAAAAAACAAACCTAGGTATTTCTCTTATCATCGATGTTATTATAAATAAGTATTACTAATCGAACGAAAAAAAAAGGTAACATTTTTCTTCTTGTGTCTTATTTTCAATATATATCATATAAAACAACCTCGTTATTGTACATTTTAATGGTATATATATATAGAAAATATTATAATATACCGTTTAGAATTTTATTTATATACGTTGATTACAAAGAAAATAGTTAATTCAGGTTAGTTTAAATTTTTCTTGTTAATATTTGTATTCTACAAAATTGTTTTTTTTTCCTTTAGTGAAATTCTCGTTCTATAGCTTACATAACTAAATCACTACAAAGAAATGTTTTTTTATATTTAAATGTTCTAACAATTAAAATCTATCCGATCTAAAATAGAATTATAATATAAATATTAATTTTATTAACCATCTAAATTTATAATATAAGTTTAGAAAAAAAGTCAATTGAATAAAACAAAATACATCAATTGATTAATTCATTAAGAACAGAAAAAAAATTATCTGATCATAATCATAAACTTCATAACCTTTTTTTTTTCTTCTAAATAATAACAATTTACGTATAATTAATTAAAGATGATTTATGTTGCTTGACAAATGTTGTTATTATATTTGATAAAGAAAAAAAAAAATATCTTTTTTATTCAACCAATCATCTTTTCATATTAGTGACATCTATTCAAAGAAAAAAAAACATATCATTTTAAATTTTTTAAAATAAAAAATAAAATCATTTTAAAATTAAAATTAAATTATTTATTAAATAAAATCAATTTTTTATTTTTCATTGGTTCATATCTCAAACAACAACATAACAAAAACAAAAAAAAAAAGAATTGTTTATTATTAGTAATTCTTTTGTTAATCATATAAAAAAAAACAAAATCATAATGACTTCATCAAATGATCAAATAAAATCGACATCAATACGTTCATATCAATTACCATTAACAAAGGTTAAATCAATAATTAAACTTGATAATAATACACGTATGATAAGTCAAGATAGTGTTTATGTATTAACATTAGCAACAGAAGAATTTATTCGTATGTTAACACGTGATGCTCATAATTCAATGAAACAATGTGCATCAAAACGATTAGATCGTTTACATATATTTAGTTCAATAAATACAAATCCATTATATGAATTTCTTGATGGTTCATTTGATTAAACCTTAGGTTTTTTTTTTATTCATATAAAAAAAAAAAAAAAAAATAAAATTCTTGTCAGATATGAAAAATAAAAAATGTTGATATTTCTAGATTTTTTTTTTGAATGAAACAGTCATCAATAACAAGTAATCCACCACCATTACCATTACGACCATCAACACCTATATTAACACATATTGATAAAAATATTAAAAAACAAATTGATGAACGTGAAAAACTTTTTCTTCTTTATGAAAATGAAGGTAAATTAAATGATTTAATATATGATATAAGTCAACATCAAACACCACGTCTTTCAACAACAGATCCAAATTCAATAGATCATTATGGTTTTATACATGATCAACCAATAAAATCATTAACAATTTATGAACGTAAACAAATACAACAAGAAATAAAACGTAGTGAACGGTGGAATAAAATGTTAAAAAAAACAAATCATACAATAACAAGAGATAATGAACAATTACGTCGACGTATGTTTAAAGGTTTACCAAGTACATTACGTGGTGCATTTTGGTCCCGGTTATTTGATCTTGATGAACAATTACATGTTAATAAAGGTTATTATGATATATTAAAAAAGAAAGCACGTGTATCATCAACATATTTAAGTCAGATTGATCTTGATGTACATCGAACATATAGAAATCATCAAATGTTTTGTAATAGATATTGTTTAAGACAAAAACATTTATTTTCTATATTAGCTGCATACAGGTAATCTATTAAAAACTCATATAGAATTGATTTAAAATATATTGATGAATCAAATTTTTTTGATGATTATTCTAATTGGTTTTTTGTAATAAGAATAAACAAAAAAAAAAGGAATTTTGCATTTCATATACAGATACTTAAACTGATAATACACATATTTAGATTCTAAAATCAATTGTTTAGCATCATAGATAAGAATGTTTGCAAGTTGAATTTTTTTTTGTTTTTCTTTTAGTGTGTACAATACAGAAATAGGTTATACTCAAGGTATGAATCAAATTGTTGCATTTCTTCTTTTTTATCTACCTGAAGAAGAAGCATTTTGGGCATTTTGTCAATTAATGACTGGTTCACGTTGGATGATGCATGGATTTTTTTGTCCTGGTTTTCCAAAATTATTTCGTTTTCAAGCACAATTTGAAAAAATTATGAAAAAAATGTTACCTAAAGTTTATAAACATTTTATTACATATCAAGTTCAAAGTGATTTATATACAATTCGTTGGTTTATGCTGTGTTATCTCGGTATATATATATATATATAATCAATCTAAAATTTTTATCTCTATCATTATCCACATGACAGAAAAAATGTGTTTTTGTTTTTGTTATTTCATCCATTATAGTATACATATTATACTAATGATTTATTATTCTATGAGTTATATGTTTTTATGACGAATATGAAAGGTACTTTGTATAAATTATTTTCACTGATATGAATATCTTACTAAAGAAAAAATTCTAAAAACAAATTGATCTATCAACAACAAAGTTTTCTAATTAAATAAATAATTAGGAAGTCTAATTAACAAATCATATTTACAAATAGGATATTTATTCAACTTTTGATAATATATAACGGAAACCAGCTGCATATGAGTTTAGTAATAATATTACAAACGCCATTAATAGCTTCTGGATAAATACGATCTTAACTAAAATATTATATATTAATTTTACTTCCTAATTAACTATTTAATTATAAAACTTTATAGTTGATATTTCATATTGTTTGTCTAAGAATTTATCTCAGTGAAAAAAGTTTATAAGTAATATAAAGAAACACTTAACAATTGTTCTTCTTCTTCTTCTTCTTCATACGACATATAAATCAAACAATAATAAGTCATTAGCCTTATATATATCTGAACGGCGCACTAGTCGTTCTTAGTCACGGAACCATCTTGCCTATAGCTATTTAGAATACACGAGTCATGACAATAAGACATTTGATGCAAATTTTTGCATGACCATGGAAAATATCGCTTCCGGTAATAGTAAAAATTGGTTTCGGAACCATCTTACCCAATATCTACTTCTATAATTTCGATAGATGGCGTTAGTTATATAGCAAAAAAAAAAATTGAAATATTAACTCAGTTAGTCACGCGTATAAATTCAATTGATTTATAATAATAAAATAATTTTGTTGTTGTTGTTGTTATTCGCTTGTTTTTTTTTTTTTTTTTTTATTAAGATTGTCTTCCATTTCCATTAACACTTCGTATATGGGATATATTTGTATTAGATGGTGAACAAGTTTTATTAACAACAGCATTTTGTATATTACGTATACATAGAAAAAAACTTTTACATTTAAAAACATTTGATGGTATAAATTCATTTTTAAAAAATGATTTATGTGAAAATTTTTCTAATTCATCATTAACAATTGATGAAATTATTGAAGAATATATTGTTTGTTATGAAAAATTAAAACAAAATAATTTATTAACATTACCATCACCAACAGAAAGTGAATTACCAACAAAACCATTTAATATTTCTATGGGTGATATTACAAAATTAACTAATAATACAAATAAAAATATAACAATATCAGATGAAACAAGTAAGTTTATATACATGTGTATTAACAAAATTATTATGCTAAAGGCAATATCGAAAAGTATACTATTGAGACTCATTTAAATTATTTATCAAACAGATGACTGAAACCATTAGTCTATGTCAAAATGATTTACTTTTTGCTTTTTTTTTTTGTTTTACATTCCTATGAAATAGTTTTTCTTTTTCAAAAAATTTTAGAACCAATTAATACAACAACAACAACAATAACAAATAGAAATAAGGCTTCATCATCTATAACAACAACAGAAATGTCACCAAAATCTCTACCTATACCTATTATTGAAACTTATCTTGTTACATCAACAGCACCATTAGCAACTGCTGATGATGATTTATCATCAATAGTAAAATTACGTGATACATCTATTGAAAATCAATATATTGAAATAAAACGTTTAACAAAACCATTTCAATTAAATGATCAACAATATTTAACAGAATATGATTGTTGTACAATATTATCAAGTGCTGATCCATCAATAAGTGGTTATAAACAAAAACATGAACATAATGATGATGATACAATAAGTTCGAAAAGTGATATTATTGATGATGATGAACATATACAAATATCACATATGATAACAACATCATTTATACATGATAATAAAATTGAAAAATTAAGACGAACATCATCATTTTATGATAATGTTATTGATGATGAACAATTTAATTATTCATATATAAATTCACAACATTATGCATTCGATACGGATATTCGATAACATATATATATATCTATCTATATACATTGTCTTGTTGTTGTTGTTGTTTTTTTTTTTACTAGAAATATTTTTGTTTTTGTAGATTAGTAGTACAAATACGGGTTGGTAAAAAGGAAAAACAAAAAAAAAAAAAAAAAAGATTTTTGTTGTTGCTATAATTGTTTTTTTTCTGTGCTTCAGTGATATATGTTCTATTTTGTATGTGTAACAGTGAGATTATATGCTTGTGCTTGTTTATTTATCTCTATCTTATATACGATTTAGTCATATTTGGGAATCAGGGAAATTGAATGAATGTTTTTCTTTTTTTTTTGTTTTTCAAATTGTATCATAAATATAAATGAACAGTCGAATATTTTAGAATAATCGAACAAAAAAGAAAATTTTAGAATCTTTCTTGTTTTCTTTTTCGGGAATAGATATTTATTTCAACAAAATGAATTTAATCTAAAGAAAATAAATAAAGAGAAGATTTTTGTTTTTTTTTTTCTTTTGTTTTTTAGATTGAATTATTTTTTATTTTAATGTGCCTGTTTTATTCATTTGATAACGGTCTATATTTATAGTCAACTTTTTTTTTTTTAAAAAAAAAAAAAAAACTATTTAAATATTAAAGGTAATTTACAAATTTTGATTTTTTTTTATTTATTTTATTTGTTTAAATAGTTAATAGAAATTTTTGCATTATATCTTTAAAAATCTATGTATATATTAATAAGAACAGTTGTTGTAGTATAATTAGAGTTGTCAATCACAAAACGTTTTTGTTATATAGAAAATTTCTAATTGAATACAAAAAAAAAAGCTGCTTTTTTGTTTTTTTGTTCTCTACAAATATTTGAATAGATTAATGAGAATACATCATTTTTATTTTTACTTCTTAATATTTATATATAGACGAAACACGTGTTACAATATTAGTTTTCAATAAATTCAAAATATAAAGATAAAGCATATATAAGTAGGAGTGTATATAGGAAAAAGAAATGAATTGAACAGATGGTGACATCATTTGTTGCGTTCAATATAAATTTAAATAGAGAACAATGTCTACTATACTTTAACAGCTGATAACTCATTTTGAGTTTTTTTTTTCTTCACTCTTTACTTTTGTGCGTTCGCCTACATCACCGTTATTTTTTTTTTTTTGTGTGCTGAATATTTTATGTGCGTAGATAGAAACTAAATGACACGAAGAGAGAGAGAGAGAGAGAGGGAACTCATTCTATAGAGTGGAGAACGTCGGTGATGGTGGCATCAAATGAAGCGCAGCACAGCACATACAAACAAAATAGGAAGTATCGTCGTGTGTTGCTGATTGAAAAGCAACGGGTAGAAAAGAGACAAAGAAAGGAAGACGATGATCAACGTCAATAGTATGTCTGTTTCTCTGCAACTCGATCCTTATATATATGGTGAATAAGGCTAGGTCATCAATGTCGTATGTGCAGGCTCAACAACCATTTTCTCTTTCGATTCTCTTGTCATTCATAGAGGAGACCATCTTTCTTTTTTTTTTCTTACGCTCGGAAGAAAAAGAAAAAAACCCGTCGACGAGACGCGTGTGCAAACAATGTTGTCGTCGTAGTTCAATCGCTCTCTTTCACTCTCTTTTGATTGTGTAGCGTGCATACATACATATACACAAGACTCCCTATACTATTTGTCGTCGTATATGTCGGTCGAAATGATTTCTCACTTTGTTGTCAGATTTTGTCTTAACTTAAAATAATCATTCGTGACCTTCTTAGTAATGTAAAAGTAGGAAAAAAAAAGAAGAAGAAGAAGAAAGTACTTCATTAGGAATCTAATATAACGCGCCATATTGATAATGAAAGTGATTTTCTATTCGTGATCCTTTTTTCTTTTTCTAAAAAAAAAAAAAAAAAGAGTCAGCATTTTTTTTTTTCAATCACATATCTTATTAAAATGTATTCGTTGGTATCGGCTTCTTCAGCCGCATCACCGACGATTTCAACCAGGTACTCTTTTGTTTTTGGTTTTTTTTTGTTAACTACAATAAAAAATATTATAAATTGATTATTATTATTTATTCAAAAATATTTTCAGGTCTTTCCTCTCATCGGGCTGGTATTCGTATACTCCAATGAGTACCGAAAGCTCGACTTCAAAACTTATACTTAATGCTAATACAAGCAATAGTACATCAACAACTCCAACATCATCATCACCAATAACAGTTAATGGTAATGATCATCATCATCATCATCAACAACAACAACAACAATTAAATAACAATGTTAATGGAATTCTTAATGATGGAAAATTAACATCAACGAATTATCATAACGGTGTACTTTCTGATCTTCAAAATACATATCAAGGTTCATCATGGAGTAATGTTATTGATCCATTGAGTGGTGCCTCCGGTGATCATCCATTTGATGTACACAATAGTGGTCGAATGTTTTCACCACAAACGACACCACCACCACCACTTATGGCCATGCAACAACAACAACAACAAGTTTCTTATCAACAAGTAATATCTAATATATATATATATTTTTTTTTACTATAATTTGAATTTTTTATTTAAGGCAATACAAAGGAGACCAATAACAGCATCACATAATTTTTCAACACAAACAATTCGTAATGGTATTTCAATTCCTCCAACTCAAACAGCACCTCCAATAAATGGACGTACAGCAATTCCATCTCCATTATGGAACAGTCAATCTCCACTTATTGGTTCACAAACAACTTTATCAATGCCACCACCACATATACAACAACAACAACCACCATCACCATCATGGAATACTACATCTATTCCACATGGATTTCCAGCTACATCGTAAAATTTTTTTGAAAAAAAAAAAAAAAAAAAATTTTTGTAATTTTTGTTTTCATTCTCCTAGATCTCGTCGTCCTGTTCCATCATTAACAAATCCAATGGGTAATAGTAATACAATAAATAATAATTTAAATCAAACATTAATACTTGGTAATGGAAATCTTCCAATATCACAAACAAAAAAAATTTCATCATCACAAAATAATTTTTTTCCATTTCTTCAATCAACCACAAATCAAAATAAATATAATAATAATCATAATAATATTCAAACACCATTAGTTTCATCATTATCAAATACACATCAACGCACACCTGCTATGACAAATTTTATACAAACACAAAATAAACAATCACCACCACCACCACCACCACATATTATTAATGGAAATGATATGGAACCAAATTTTCCATCAATGAATGTAAGAAAAACTTGTTTTTTTTTTAATATTAAAACAAAATTTTCTTTTTTTTTTTAAAGTCTAATGATGCATATGATATGAGTTCATTACAACAAATAATGGATATGATGCGAAATGTTTCATCCGATGGAGTTAAACGTGTTTATAGTGATGATAGTGGTATGGGTAGTATACTTGATACAGAAAGTTTAATATCAGCTGGTGGTCCATCATCATCAATTGGTTTATTTGGTTCACCACGTGCAATACCAATCGATATGAATAAAGAAGAACGTTTTTCACGTAAAGTTTTTGTTGGTGGTTTACCACCGGATATTGATGAAGGTAAAATTTATTTATTTTATTTCTTAATTTTATTTATTTTGTTTTAAATAGAGGAAATTATAGCACATTTTCAACGATTTGGTCCATTAATTGTTGATTGGCCACATAAACAAGAAAGCAAATCTTATTTTCCACCGAAAGGTTATGCTTTTTTAATATTTACATATGAACGTTCTGTACAAGAATTAATTGATGAATGTGTTATTGATGATTCTAAACTTTATATGTGTGTATCAAGTCCAAGTATGAAAGATAAAGCTGTGCAAATACGACCATGGCTTTTAGCTGATTCGGATTTTGTTATGGATGGTTCACAACCACTTGATCCAAGAAAAACAATTTTTGTTGGTGGTGTACCTCGACCATTACGTGCAGGTAATTTAATTTTAATTAATTATTATTATTGTTATTATTTTTTTTTTAATTTTTCTAGTTGAATTAGCTATGATTATGGATCGATTATATGGTGGTGTTTGTTATGCTGGTATTGATACTGATCCGGAATTAAAATATCCAAAAGGTGCAGGTCGTGTTGCTTTTTCAAATCAACAAAGTTATATTGCTGCAATATCAGCTCGTTTTGTACAATTACAACATGGAGATATTGATAAACGAGTATGTTTCTTTCTTTTTTTTTTTTTTTTGCAAGATTTCTTCTTTCGTTCTAATCACTGGTTTTTTGTTTTGTTTTACATACTAAATGAAAATTTATTGTTTGTTGAACATTGAATCATTGAGAAGTTATCTAGAAAGAGAAGATACAATATAATAACTGTATAGATTAATATATAAAATAAAACGCTGGATGAATTAGATTATTTTTGACTCGAGATTATCTAAACTCAAATGAGCCATGAATATCCTGAAAAGAGTTCGCATCCTTAGCTCATTATTGCAGAGATACTGTACTTCTACGATATTTTTAATGAATGTTGTGGTTTCAGAAAAATTGATTTTTGAATTGTTTCACAATAAATTACTCTCAAGCAGGTCTGTCTCTATACAAGTTTTCAAGTCGAAATTCGAAAATCAGATTTCCTAAGAGAAGACCACGACATTCATATAAAAAATATCGTAGAAGTAAATTATCTTTGCAACAATAAGCTTCATCCGTTGGAGTTGAAAACGAATGGAACGTCGTATCACAAAAAAAAAAAAATATCAATCATATATAAATATGAAATTTTGTATAATACCGTTTGAATGAAAATCGTACGACTCTTCAATTTTTAAATTGTCACGATACAAAAAATAAAGCATATTCGCAACCGATTGCTGTATAGTGTTTCATCCCACAGTATTAAAACTTCTATCGGAAGTATATTTTGTGTAAGGAAAAAATGTAGATAATTCAAAAAAAAAATGATTTATTTAGGTTGAAGTTAAACCATATGTTCTCGATGATCAATTATGTGATGAATGTGCTGGTGCACGTTGTGGTGGAAAATTTGCTCCATTTTTTTGTGCAAATGTAACATGTTTACAATATTATTGTGAAACATGTTGGGCATCAATTCATGCACGTGCAGGTCGTGAATATCATAAACCATTGGTAAAAGAAGGCGCTGATCGTCCACGTACATTACCATTTCGTTGGTAAATAGAAAAAAAAAAATTTTTTTTCTTTAAAATTCTATAACCACATTTTTTTTTTTTGTCAATGTTGTTATTTGATTATTATAATTGTTGTTTTTTCTTTCTCTCTCTCTCTCTCTGTTTGCTTTGTTTATTTTCCTATGTTGTATCACATCATTTTTCTACTCCTGTTTTTTGTGTAAATTCCTTTTTTTTTTTTGTTTTCTTTTCTTCTTCTTGTGAACATTTGCGCTTATGTTTTCTTTTTGTTTTTGTTTCCGTAAGACTTAGCGCATTTTTTGGATATAAATGTTGTTAGTCTTTTATTTCATCTCTTTCATTGTGGGGGATAAGTTGTTGGATGATCTCGTACACTTTTTTTCTTTCTTTTTCTGATAATTACTTTAAAAAAAAACACATAGCGTATATTTACTCTTTTGTTTTTTGTTTTTTTGTTTTTGTTTTGTGCAATCTTTCTACATATATATTGAGACTAACAAGTCGAATATGATGTGTATGGTGGCTTTTCGTTTTTCTGAAAGATTATTTCATATAGATTTGATGATTGTTTGTGCTTGTGTGCCGGGTGAATGATGATACCTTGGGCTTTTGTTTTCTCTATGAAGAAAAAAAAAATATTATGAAAAAAAAAATCACTTAATGATTTTTTTTGTTTGTTTGTTTGTTTGTTCTATGCTTATTCTTATTTCTTTCTCTGTGTTTCCATTTATTTTGTACAAAAGTTTTATTTTGTATGATTTTTCTCGCTCTTGATTCATCTCAGCTTTTTGTTTTGTCATTTCTATTTGGTGGGCAGCATTCTCGTTGTTGTTATTGTTGTTGGTTGTTGTTGCCATTTGTTTAACCTGTTCGTCATCAACACATTCTTTTTCTTTATTCTTTTTTTTGCTCTTTTGATATTCGATTATATTTTTTGTTTATTTATTTTTTATTGTATCATCATTATCATCGTTTTCAGGCCGTGAAAAAAAAAAAACAAGAGAAACATCATTTGCGAAAGAGCACAGCTTTCCGGTGTAGATGCTCTCTACATATTTTGTACCTTCAAATAAAACAGGCAATCTGGCGCGCAGATCTTCTTCTATTAACTAAACGTTTATATGTGTGTATGTTTGTGGAACCTTTCTTATACTTCTCTTCTTCTTTTTTTTCTTCTTGTCTTATTTTCTTTTTTTTTTTTTTTATATTACACACATTCGTTGGTTTTTCTTTAGTCTCTCGCTTGATGATCCATGATTGATTGTTGTCGTTTTTTAATTCGTACTTTTTTTTTGTTGTGCTGAACTATTACTACCTATTTCTTTTTTCTTTTTCTTTTTTTGTTGGAATAAAAATCAAGAGAATCCAAAAAAGAATGAGAGTTTATTAGATTTTTATTTTTCATGATTTGAATTATGCCAATTAGGTAGATAAATAATGGAAAAAAAAAGATATTTAGATTTTGAGTTCATAGATGAGCAAGAAAAAGAAATCAGAAACAAACAACTTTTATATGACTAATAAAAGTAAAATATAAAATGTTATAGGTTTTTCAAAGTCGATTGTATTTTGTAGATTACAGTGAAAAATGTTGTCTGTATCATCTCGAACAGGCAAAAAGACAACAGATGATATACAACGACGTCTTCAATCAGTGCTCGGTTATACTCCGTATGCAATTTATTTTGGTTTTGTTCCGTTTGTTATTTATTTGGGCTTTAAACTTGGACCGGATCCAGGTACACCGGAATTTTCATTAATGAATCTATTACCTATTGGTTAAATAAAAAAACATGATGTTTTTCTATTTGTTATTGATTTTTGTAGAAGAAATATAGAATCCAATAAAGGAGAATACGTACTAACACATATCTTTTTTTATGTTTTTTGTCTGTTATGATTATGTCTTGATGCATGATTATTTTTATGATAGAGTTGGCCATTTTGGCTACTATTGTTGACTGCGAAAAGTATCATTTCTTGGTGAACCTTTTTTTACTGATGAGACAAATGAATATTAGTATATGGTGTTGAAAATGACGGAGATCAGTTTTTCTGTTGTTGTCTCCAATCAACGAAATTTCGACTGTAAATGTCTTGTTGGTCGTAGTATCAACCAGACTTTGAAGGAAATTCATGTGCATTTTGATGACGAGAAAATACTTCTATATGACTGTTGAAAAAGATGTTTGATGAATTGAATATCGATTATTAATCTTTGAACGTGATGGTTCTTGTGATCTATTATATCGAATAGGTTGTTGATGTAGAAACCAACATATGTGCTAACATATTACGAAAGAAAAATGAGTTCTTGAAAAAATCCTTGTAAAACAGAAATTAGAATGCATAGCACTGTTTTTCTCTCATTTTTTCGTTTGCTGACGACGAGCTTTCTATTTTTCCAAGAGAAAGCAAAGATAATTGAATAGACTGAGGCTGTTGGTATGAGTGAGGGTATGGGTTTTGATGGCATTATTGGTCGCCTTGTCCGTAGCTAGAACTATAGGCGGTGGAACGTACAGGCTAGATGAGGCTTGAACCTCACCTAAATTCGAATCCTGTAGGCTCAGCCTCATCTGAATTACGGATCTAAGGTATAGTTGCATTCGAATCTGGTGTTCTTTTGATGAGCGAAACTTATTGTAGTGCAGAAAGTCAAAATTTTTAGATCTTTATCTATCTATTGAGATCAAGACAACTGAAAAATTGAGATGATAACAAAGTTCAATATCTGTCATCATAATTTTCAATGGTATCTTTTATTTTATTCACATAAAGTTGTATGTAAAATACATCGATCATAAAATGGTGTGCTTCGAACACAATGCATCTGTATCTGAGCATCTGTCTTTTCGTTTATGATATAATCATACACTCCATTTTGTTGAGTGAAAATATTGCTCTACAAATTAAAACTATGACAAAAGTATTAAATAAATATAATTAATTATGAAACAATTGATATTTAGGCTCGTCTGGATTTCTATCTCTCGTATCTTATGAACAAATTTATCATCATGAATCCACTCGGATGGTAAAATATTACGGTAGTATCCATTAGGTTCAAAATATTGTTTCATGATAATGCAGATTTTATCAGAAAAAAATATTTTCTTTCGAGTAAAATATCAATGTGCACATTTTACGTTATAACCATCAAATGTCACCGAACCGATTTGCTAGATTGGTTCTTAAATATTTTACAGCAAAAAACAAATGATTAGACATCTTCACCCTTTACAGTAATTGTCTAATAAGTATTTAAAACGATCAAATCGATTGAAAAATACGTTTCGAGCTTCTATAAATCAACTGCGACTTAACGCTTTGGTTATAGAGTTTTTTGCAATGATGACTAAAAATTTGAGTTTGCTCGTAAAAACTTCGAATTGGGTATAAAACCCAAAGCAAAATAGCGAATTGTGTTGGGCTCGAACCAACACCATGAAATTCAATTCTAGAGAAATTGAGTGAAATTGTCGACATTTTTCTGGAATTGCTCGTATTATCTCGATAGTTTCATCTCGTAAAATAGATCTAATAAAATTTAGCATCTGGTCTTTTATAATACTAGAATATCAACAGTAATAGCAACTTTCAGGGGTAGAATTTGTTTTAGAATTCTACTCGGACTAACGGGATTTCATTTGGTTTTACATATCTTTCAGAGGTTTGAGGTATAGAGAACCTACAGATTTTTATAGACACTTGTATTCAAAATTCTTTGTTTTCCACTCGATACATATATACAGTGACACTATGTAATTATGATGTAATACTAAAAGCATAATGGGCAAAGAAAATATTCTGTGACATAAGAAAGATAGAAGATTGTAAAAGTTATAGTCTGTATAAAAGTCAAGCCGGTATTACATACGAGTCTCTTAACTAAGAGTTATGAATTTATTTATCGTTACATATCTATAATGACAAATTTGATCAAATTGAACGAGCTCAAATAGCAACAATGTTCACATTGTCGATTAAGAAAAGATAAGCTTTTTCCTGAATTGATGTTATAATTTGAGTATGAAATAAATGATTCTTCTACTTTTTGAAACTTTTCTAGTTTTGTAAAAACTTAAAAGTTCTTCTATTAAAAACCAATGAAATAGTGCAGTACTCTTTAGAACCACAACAGATCTTAAATAGTCTGAAACAGTAATAACATCCGAAACTTCATTTAGTTATATGTTAGAGTAATATGTAAGTTTGCTTAGAATAACGAAAAAACATCCAATGAGCCTCACTTGATTTTGAAACGTTCCGCCGCCCCTGAAATCAACTGATATTATTTCAATGAATATAGATAATAAACAACATGAACACATATCTATTTATAACCAACGAGATCATCAACAAATATAAATCAATTAAAATTTGACGAGGATACATTTTCTACTTCCATACATAATGTGTCAATGTGTATGATACCTTCGGAAATATCAATAATAATAAAAAGTACAAGAAAGCAATTAATATCAAATGTTTCATTACGAAATATGATAAACCATTCTATTTCAAGATTTCTAGTAAGTAAATAAAATCTCATGTATTCAATCAATTTAGACAAAATAATGATTTTTTGTTTCGTACTTTACCTAAAATGTAGCTGATGATATAAATGAATTGCCAAATAATTTAGACTTTATAAAGAATTCAGATGAAACTTTTTCTAAAATTTCTATCAAAATCTACCAGTGTGTTTATGACGCGATGTCTTGATTCCATTAATGAAGATCAATCTTAGTAATTTAATATATTAATAATTATATATATGTCATCTAGTATTATAGCTTAAATTCTCACTATCAACATGGACAATAATTCTTATGATTACTTATAACTTTAAACCAATGTATCAAAACACAGAAAGATCAATATTAAATATGACCTGATAATGATGTTTTATAAAAGCAATTGAAAACATTGAAAGACAAACTTAACAAGGCATACAGTTTTTTTCCATAAGCAGTTGTCGATATCTATATAGTTTACTATTCGACATTAATTATAACGTTTTACGCATAACTATACCAGAAAATAAATTCGGAACTTTCGAGTCCGTAAAATTACAATTAACGCTGAACGATAAGTCTTACAAATTTCGTTGAATTTTTCTATTGTACAAAAAATGCTTGTACTTTATTTCTTTTTTACTTCACTGAGCCAATTAAGATTTTATATCTTTTTCTTTATATTTAACAGCTTCAGTATATAATTCTTATTGTACAGAATCATTCTTGTTGTTCATCAAATGCATTTTCATTATCTTGTAATTCAGTGAATTCAATTCATCACACGTAAAACAATTCAATCATTCTTCTATTAACTATAATTAGTGATGAAAATTTTCAACTTAATGATTTAAGTGCTTTTTATTGAACTAGAACGAAAAGTAATTTCAATGTATTTATCATTGATTCATTCATATTCAGAAACGTGTTCAATCTATCAATATGATTTATTTTATTTACATACTGATAATATTCAGATACAAAGACAATCTCCAGATATTTTGAAACAATATCAACTGATCAATAAAATATATATTTGATAAATTTCCTTGTTATAATAAAATTAATAATGAATTCGATTATTAATCGAGATGAATCATTTTCTTTTATATTACATTTTATTTAAATTGAGAATATGGAGATAATTCTGAACGATTCATTTCTAGTTGACATTTTTAAAAACATTTCTGTTCTCTTGTTCCATAAATAGTCTATGTATTTTTATGCAATCGTATACAGGTTTATTATCTATTATATTTTGTTTTGCTAGAACAATGTCTTGTCAACCTTGTTTTTCTTCTTCTGTAGTCAATAACAAAGACTTGTGAATGTGTGATCTAATCAAATAATCATCATATCGATGAATCTTTGTTGTTGCTTTTTTTTTCCTATCAACTCAGTGATTAAGGTATTTATCGTTTTAGTTTTGATTATTTAGTAGAATTATACGAATACTAGGACTCGATTTAATATTAAATCTTGCTCAAGTTATTGCTTATCCATTGAGAATATTCAACAGTTAGATTTGATGATGAACTTAAGAAAAGTGTGAGTCAATATGTATGATTGAACAATATTAAAATCAAATGGAATCTCATCAAGTAAATTTATTCGTTGATTGACGTAATTTACTATTCTGAATTTTTCATGATAAAGTAGAAGTCATACAAATTGTATTGTTTTCAATAATTTGATCAATTTGAATAAAACAAATAAAATCAAATTTATTCAAGTGTTGAATCAATAATAATGACTTTTAAAAAAAAATAGACGTCATATGCTTATTGAATCTTGATTAGAAAATGGACTAGTTATTAATGTATTGTAGATAAAACGTTCGAAAAAAAAAACTATGCTATTTCAAACTTTAATTAACCATAATAATACAAAAATAGTAAAAAGCTTACGACACTCGGTATTCCCAGGCGGTCACCCATCCAAGTACTAACCGAGCCCGACGTTGCTTAACTTCAGTGATCGGACGAGAACTGGTGTATTCAACGTGGTATGGCCGTAAGCATCCATACAATATTATTTCATCCAATTGATTCATAATTCTTAAAAGATCATATTCTGATCTATGATTTGCAGTATCTAAATATTTTAAATAAAGTTACGATATGATTTGAATTTTTTCGAAAGTATTTTATTGAGTCAGATACTCTTCATTGAAATTCGATAATTTATATTTTGGCAATCTATTCAGGTGATACCTGTAGTATATATATATATATGATAAATATTCAGAAAGAGTGAATATACGGAATGATTGTCGAAACGAACCTCATGAACATAGATGATCAAAACGAATTCGGTGATGAGATACACAATCTTTTATTCAATCTTATCAAATTGAAAATTCAATATCAAATGTAGAAATTATTATTAATAATTATCTATGCTGGTTTATTATTATTATTATTAGTATAAAATATTCAAAAAAGAAAATAAAACAATTTTAAACATTGTCTCGAATAACTTTTTCGACAGTAAAAGCATTTTGAATAATTTTTTCTTTGGTTAATGGATTGGTTAAACCATTTTGTTTGAGTGATTCAATCACCTTTTTACGTTGTTCTGTTGACATACGTTTTACTAAAGATAAAAGTGATTCATTATTATCATTTTTATTTTCCAATACATCTGGATTTATTGTTTCACCCAATTGTTGTTTGGTTTCAATAACAGTTTTAGTTTCTTTTACATCTATTTGTTTCTTGTCATGAATCGATGTTTTGAAATCTGATGATGATAAAGCTTCAAGTAAAATTGTTTCTTCAGACATCATAAGAAAAAATAATAAATACACAGTCGATTATTTATATTATACTACAAAGAAAAAATAATAGTACTCAATGACTCTTTGCCTCTACGGCTCGACACATTGATGAATTTCTTTCTTTCTTTTTTGTAGAATTTCTAAATTCTATCCATCAATAGGAAAACGCCAACAAATGATATCGCTAAAAGACGGTAAAGAATTTTTTCTGAAAAAATTTTTTTTCTTTCGTGCATATTTATATTAGATATAATCTTTTTCTTAAATAAAACATTCTCGAAAATTTTCTTTCTTTTTGTTTTTCTTGTTGTTATTGCTTCAGGATTATCAATACATGCATTTGTAAATTATCATATAATCACATTAACTAGAATATTCTGATTAGTGTGTACTTTTCTTTATTCATGTCTGGACTATTGTTGCTCAGCAGGTGGTAAATGAGCAACGAACTCATCTATCCATATGATCATATAGACTTTATCATCTGTCAAAACACTAGAAAAAAAAGTTTAAAAGAATCAGAGTGATAATAATTGTTAAGCAATAACGATTTTCAAATTTTATTAAATGATTGAATTAGTAGATGTTCAATGTTCATGAACATGTATTATTTGAAGATGGCCTTTATATGTAGCTGTCTATCGAAATGACAAGAAACAAAGAGACATGAGTACTTAACTTGTCGGTCGTCTGTTGCAAAGAGACTAAGTCATCATCATCATCATCATCGTCATCACTTTCGCAAGCTGACCATCTGTTGCCTTATTTTGAACGACGATAAGACTAATATTTAAACCTCGAGGGCAAACAAGAGGAAAACGCTTTTTTTTTTTTCGTATAATGTTTTTCTTTTATATTTCAGATCAAATAAACATGATGAAACAAAAAAAAGAAAAGTTTTTTTTTGAAATATATATGTTAAGATAAGTTCATCGATGAAGAAAAATAGTCACCTGTCAAGAATAAACTAACATTAAAAAAGAAAAACAAAAGAAAAGAAAAAAATAGAGATTGATCAATACGATTGATGAGTTGTTTGAATTGAACATTTTAATAACATCTTACTGACAAGCCACATCACGACGATAGTGTGATGATCAAATCATAATGACGAAGATGATTGCTGACACACCCTATGATTGAACAAGTTTTTGTCTTGCATATTATCTATCGATATATAAATGAACCAGTGATGAATATACATATAAGACAAACAAAATATGAATCAAATAGAACGTTTATTTAAGCAACTTTTTCTCATTCCTTCCATTCCTATCTCCAGAGACATAACATATAGATGGTTCAATACATCCATATATATATATATATATATATATATATAATTTTTTTGTTCCAGTATACATGATAAAAATCAATGTGTTATCATCGCTTATATAATAGTTGTTCGATTCATCAATATTCTATTTAATTAACAGTATATCGATGTGAGAAATAAATTGTTGTTGAAAAAAAAAAGAGAAATTAATAATTTTGTTGTTGTTTTTTTTAAAGCTGATGACAAATTTTTTATATGATAATACATGTGTGAAAATGGATTATATGTACATATATATATGGAAAGAAAGAAAGCTGATTCTCACAGCTTTTTCATTTCAATCAAGAGAACGAAAAGAAATGCTTCAAGCATCATTGAATAGTCTCTGCGTCTAACAATAATAATACACACGTACATATATAAAGAAGAGAGACAATAGAGAAAGAAAAGTAAGACTTGATACCACAACCAACACCATATCATCATTCGGAGACACTATACAAGGGTGTGTAGGTCGTACCATTTGATATATATATATATATATCATATCATATCATGCAATCGTTTTGAACGATGCAGACAAAATCGATTATTGAAATCGATGCATAGCGACGACCAGATGCTACATAACACATTCGTTTAATTCACTATAATTCTCTTTCTTGTTGTTTTTATATGAGCTTATTTTCTTCTTTTGTTTTTATCTATATGAATAATATCAAATCACATCTACAGGTAAAGAGGTAACGATAATAATAAGTAATAATAGTAGTTGAAAATAAATTATAAGATGACATACTATTATATGCATATAACGAGTTAAAATACAATAAATCAACAACATATGCACACTTGTTCTGTCCGATGAGAATGAATTACTTTTTTTTTTTTTCTTCTTGATGCATGTATTCATATGGCAATTGTAAGAGTCACTGAACGTTTGACAAGTTTAAGTTGACCGTCTGGCTTAGATCAAAATTGTCTACCCTCCTTCTACTTACTATGCAGATATGGTATAGAAAAGGAAGGTCACTAGAAAAAAAAACAACAAACCATAGAATTAGTGTAAGTCAATTCCTTCTTTTTTTTTTTTTTATACATTATTCTTTGAAGTACAATTTATTTTCTTATGGAGCCGCTTGAGAGATCGAAGACAGTTTATTATTCTCACAATCATGTTCAATATATGACAATTGTTCAAAACTTTGCCGCTATAGTAGTTGAGTTTGATAAGTGTTAATAATGTTCCCATAATAAATATACTATTGAAGACGTGTATGTGTGTATATGTGTAAATGTTAGTGAAAGATAAGAGAGAGAAAGAAGTGAACCGGCGTCAGTCTTCTCTACATATCGAACGTATGTATATATATGTGTGTGTGTGTGTGTGTGTCTATCACGATCAGACAATTAGAAAAACTAACTAATAATTATGAACATATACACATTTATTTCATTCAATTCTCTTTTATATATATATATCAAATAATCATAAAATTATTTTTATAAATGACTTCGTTTTGTCCTCTTGAGAGAATAGTTTATGTGTTTTCGCATAATTCAAATTTTTTTTTTTTTTATTGAAAAATATTAGCTTTTGTTTTAAACAAAAGAAAATTAAAAAAAAAGAGAAATTCGAATGATTTATAAATTCATTTGTATGAATAAAAGAAAGCTAATAAAACACTAGACTATACTATGAATTGAAATAGTCCCTTCTTTTTCTTTTTTGTTTCATGCCAGTTTGACAAGATGACCTTACATATAGTAATTGTACATAGAGAAAAAAAAGCGAGCGAGAGAGAGAGAGAACGAGAGAATAACTCATATAGCCAACGAGCAATGACGATAATGCACACATTCTCATTTCTCTCTCCTCTCTTGTGTGTGTGCGGCATCTTGCAGAGTTATATGTGACACATCATGAATTGCATAGACTTTCACATGTGTATAAATAGAAACACTAATAATTTAGATTTTTATTAAAAAGAAAATTTTATCTTCTTTTAGATAGATGAGAATTATTATTATTATTGTTTCCAGTTGATAATCATTTAGTTACAGTAAATTGAAAATTTCATTTTGCTGTTTTCCATTTTTTGTCACAACAACTCAACACTAATGTCCATGAATATATCTGGTAAGTCATTTAACAATTAGGAAACATATATAAATATATACATAATAAAGTAGAACCTTGACATTTTCATGTCTTCATCTTATACGAGTAAGAGAGAGAAAAAAAAAGCGAGAGAGAGAGAGAAGAGTCGAGTTGATCATTATTATACTTCTCTATAAGAGGAGATATGCACATCGTTTGACTTTCTACTCTTATTTCTTATCAAATCGAAGGACAGATATCTAATGTCGGGTAAGAAGAAACTGAATAGATTATTTAAAGAAGAACTATTTTGTTATTCAATAGTTATTGCTAATATTCAGATTAACAAATTTTTATTATTACTATTAAAACATAAGAGAGTACTTATTCAATATGTATCATTCGAACTATTGAAAAACGCTAATGATTTTTTTGTTTGCCTCTTATATCAAGAGCTACAAAACTCTTGACATACTCGTATCATACTATTTACTCAAGGCGTACCCTGCTGCTTACCAAACACTTGTAAAAAAAAAAAAAAGAAGAGAACTAGTAGCGTATTGGAGAGGGAAGAGTGCAGAACATATATGAATGTTTACATGTGTTGATCAAGCACAATGTTTAGACAACAGATTGATTTCGCGTGTGGCATTATAATCATGAGTGCCAAGTGCATATTTGCAGCTTCCTTTTCTACATTATGCATTGACTTTTTTTTTTTTCTCACTCTATGTTATAAAACAATAATCCAGGAAGAATAACACAAAGTTATCACCTATCTAATATATGTATATATATTCTTTAGGCTTTCCTTGTCTTCTTTTTTTTATCATTGGATTTTTGTCGTTCTGTGATCTGTCACCAATCAATAACGACAATAATAATCAACGTCAAGCACATGTAGCAAACACAATTGTCAATCAACCAACTCCAGTAATCTTAAGGTATTACATACAATCTATATATATACATGTATATTGTTGATCTTTGGCGGAGACTATATGAATAAGAAGCCTGACAAGCGGATAAACGAGAGAAATATTGCATATTGCATACATCCGTCAATCAAGAATAGAAATTGTCTCGTGCATGTTCTTGTCTTATAAGTACAAGGAAACAACATAATGCTTGTTCAATCACGTAAAAAGAAAATGCTCAAGGGTTTCTTACCTAATCAATAGAGTAAAGAAATGCATAAATATATATTTATAAACTAAGATTGATGAGTAAAAGATCTTTATCGAATTTACCTTGATGAAAACGAAAAAACAAAAAAAGAATGTTTCATCTAATGATATTTAAATGGATTTTTTCAATTTTATTTTATTTTCCTTAAAGCAATTAGATTATCGATCATATATTTTTGTATATATCTGCTTTTCTTTTTCTTTTTTGTACTTAAGTACTGGAGAATCAAATTTATTAATATCAACAAATATGCAATGGATAAAAACATTAAAAAATATAACAGAAAATGGTGGTAGTAGAATTATTTTGGAATGTCAAGTTCAATCATCATATCCCGTATCATTTAATTGGTATAGATATAATAATCCTCTTGATAAAAAACGCTATTCAATTGATCAAACAGCATTCCGATCGAGGTAAATCGAAAAGAAAAATTCCAAATAGATAAAAAGAAAATATACATTCGTTGTTTTTTTTTCTTTTAGTATATATTTAAATAATTTAAAAGAATCCGAAGCAGGTTTTTATACATGTGAAGTATCGAATGGTTTTCAAACATTAACATCAACTGGTTTTGTTCGAGTTAAAAATCCAGGTAAAACATAAAAAAAGAAACATTCTTATAGTCAACGATCATTGCGTACATTTTCGAGAAGTCTATAATATATCACTCGATGTGTCTTCATCTTCTCTTTCCAACGGTGACAATGGTAGCTCTCTATCATGCTTCTATCAAAAGTTATTCAAAAAAGATACCAATCCGCCTTTTGTTTAAATGAGCAATAGTTTAAATACTGCGGACTTTGATAACGAAAGGATCTTATTGTAGGTGTCAATCAGTAGGGGAAAGATATTATTGATTCAGTAGAATCATAATAGGACGGAAATATATAAAAGTATGAACTAATTGAATTCGAAGTTTAGACAAAACTCAATAGTATATGTCAAAGTTCGTTAAGAGAAAGGTTGATATGCATGGAAACTTATTGAACGATTAAATCAATGTATATAGTAGACTAACACAATGAATTGAACCGATCAAACGAAGCATAAAATAATATTTGCCGCTTCCTATAAGATGTATCGTATATATTATCATCAGGATAACAAAAGCTATATATTGAAGATATATCTGACAATACAAATAAGGTTTTTTTCTGTTTGCATATACAATAATTTCTATACATCAATGACAGAAGTATATGTTGAGTTTTAACATGAAGATTGACTGTTTTATCTATGAGTATAAGAAAAGATAATGCGAAGAAAGGATTTCTGTAAAGAAAGACAGTGTAAAACGATAGATCTGTCATTGAACTCAATGCAAAAAAAAAAGGAAATATCATGTACCAGAACTCGAATATTACACTTTGACCTTTCAAAGGATCGCGCACTAATAAATTCTTTTTTGTTAATAATTTATTTATTTTTTTGTTATAGTGGATATTGATCATATTGATTTAAATGATGAATTGTAAGTGAAAATCTTTAATTGTTTTTTTTTTTTTTGTTTTTAATTAAAAATAAAAACTTTTATTTTGTTTTTCTTTAGATTACCATCTATTGAATTTCAACCAGAAATTATTATAAATAATGATGAATCAACAAATAAATTAAAATGTGAATTATATACAGGTAATATATGTCATTCAATAATATCATCTCAATATATATCAACAGCAAATCGTAATCAAAAAGATATTGAAGAAAATTTAATAACAAATTTAAAATTTTTTACTAATAATCAATTTTTATCAAATGAATGTCATCGATTATTATTACCAATGATTTGTTTATTTACATATCCAATATGTGATAATGATCGTTTAAATATACGTTCAATATGTCGTCGTTCATGTTATTATTTTCAAAATGATGCATGTCCAAATTTATTCAATTTTCAACATCCACAAACACATGCAAATTGTAAGTTTAAGACGAATTTTAAAGAAAACAAAGATTTTTTTTTTTTTGTAGTGGAAATTTTACAAAATATGCCAACATGTGATAATTTACCGCCTACAAGTGATGATTCATCATGTATTAATCTTGATCAAACAGTATCAATTCATCTAAATGGTAAAAAAAAAAAAACAAATAATTTTTAAATGATTAAGAATTTTTATCGAAATCTAAATTTTGAACATTTCAATTTGTGTTCACTTAATAGTGTATTATATAGATCAATGCATATTATTTTGCTTATTAATCTCGTGGTATAAAGAGAAAAACTAAAGTGATAATAGTTCTAGTGTTCTTCATTTCTATGATAAGTTTAAGTATGAATATAAAGAGGCAAGTGTTTGAATAATGAATAGTTTTATCTTTCAAGTTGAAGTTTTATTTAATAGCAAGAATAATCTTAAGAACATTTAGATATTAAGTGAAAAATATTTTTCAAATCTGAATAAACTAACGTTTTTTTTTTTTTTGTTTAAAGATGATATTCGATATAGTTGAATGTTGATGTTAGTTGAAATTATATTATTATGTTTTGAATGTAATAGTACAATATCGAATTATAAAATATATGTCTTCTTCAAGATCATACGAATATATAGAGAACAAGATATAACATAATTGTTATCTAATACAAAATATAAGATTAATGTATTTTTATTACCATATTAAGATTTAACTCATATGCAAAAAAAAAAATGCTTTGAATAGCTAATGAAGTTTTCGATCAAATGCATTCCATACGGGAAATTTCATAGATGGTCTATGAGAGGAAGATTTCTGAAAAACTAATTACGGGGGGATTTTCAGATTCGAGAAGATTGTATGAAAATTAGTTTTTAAGAGCATCAAGTCTTGAATAAAATTAGGAGTTCTCGCGCTTCCTACAGCCTTCCATTAAAAAGTTATAAGCATCACAAAACAAAATTTATCATAAAAATGCATTTTTTAAAATTTCTTGTAATGCTTATAACCTTTTAAGGAAAGATTGTGAGAAGTGCGGTAGTTCCTCATTCTACTCAGGATTTGATGCTCTTAACTTCCCTCAAAAAAAAAAAAAAGTCAAATTTGTCGATTTTGTGATTTATAACTCGTTAAATAGAACAAAGTGTCTACTTTCGAATGCACTATAGTTTATTCATTTTATGATAAGATTTAAGGATATTACATAGGTTTTTCTGAATCTTCTACAGAAGAAAATAACGTTTTTTCCTAAAAACTTTTGGTTCTTTTCTTCAAAATAGGATTTTTGATTTTTACATTTCCGTGCGTCCCAGATTTCTTCATTATTTTCTGCACCAGAAAGCTGGGCTTGATGTTCAAATTAAGACAAAAATTTACTCTACAACTTATCAGAGCCAGATTTTTCGATTTCCTTATTAATGTTTATAAAAAACTAACTGTTTTAGACCTACATCCCTTGAGTCTTTCGTATTTCATCAGAGAAGTTTTCTAAAAACACAAGCTAAGAGCAAATTAAAAACAACGGGCCCTGTTAAGTTGCAGCATCACATCTTAACTACATTTTAAAACCAGTCCGAATTTTCTAACATTTAAAATGATGAAGAAACTTTCCTCTCATAGTCCATCTATGAACCTTTCTCCATATGAAATGCATTTGATAGAGAACTTCATTTGTTATTCAAACGATTAATTCAAATTTTGAGTTAAACACTTATTATTGTATTTTTTTAACAGTACTATATAGAAATAATATTTTGTTTTTACTCAATTTAGATTCATTATCGCCTAATTCTCGTTCAATAGGACGACGTCCATCATCAATATCACTTATGTTTCTATTATGTATTCTTATTCCACTTATTATTATATTTGTTTTAATGTTATTTCTTTGTTGGTATTGTCATCATGGAAATAATAATAGTCATTTATCAACATGTTCATCAACATCAACACCAATTAAAAAATCTTCACATCTTATTAATACAGTTACATCATCACCATTTCGTACATCAATAACAACAAATAGTCATAAACAAAATTCACGTCATATACCACCATCATCATCATCATCAACAAATACAAATTTTACAAATACATATCTACGACAAACATTACTTAAAACAGAATTAAAACAACCAAATATTCATCATCATTCATTAACAGAAAATTCATTATGTGAAATATCATTTACAAATATAAGATTTTTACAAGAACTTGGTGAAGGTAAAAATTAAAATATATATACATTTTTAATATAATTTCTTTTTTTTTTGTTTTTGTTAAGGTGATTATGGACGAATATATAAAGGTGAATTAATTGATAGTTCAAATAAATGTATAATAAAAACTTTACAAGCTGAATATGCAACACAACAAAATCGTGAAGAATATGCACGTGAAATTGAAAGTAATAATAAATTCCGTCAAGTTTTGTGACCTATCTTGGATTAGAATACTATATATGTGGTTTTATAGAACAATTTTCATATGCTAAAAGTCTATATGTACTAATTAGAATTCTTAAGGAATATATAGAATATTTATAGATATTGTGTTTATCTAAGATAAACTCATGCAAATTTTGTTTTTAAACTTAATTCGATGCAGTTAGGTTATTTTCTTCACTACTTGATATTCCAATATGTTCAACTCTGTGTCACAGAACAAGAAACTTTGCACACTGTCAAGCTCGATAGTACGCCATTTTTTCATTGATATTCATTTATTCTATAGATCAGAGTTGAACATATTGAAATATCAAGTCGTCAAGATATTTATGAGTACCATACATATTTCTCAAGGATTATAACCAGTAGCTGAACCTTCGGTATATGAAAATTTTCATAAAACTTGATTTCTTAGATATTATTCGATGTACTGTAAATTCCCATACAAAACCACATATAAATTATTATGATTTAAATCAATTAAAATATTTTTTTTTGTTTTTTTTTTTAATATTTAAGTTTTTCGTCATATACGTCATACAAATATATCTTGTCTACTTGGTATTTGTATTCAACCACAAGATGCAATTTCATTAATGATATATGAACGTTTAAATGATGGTGATTTACATGAATATTTATTACAACGTTCAACAACAATATCATTATATCAACAACGTGATTTAACTGATTTTCTTTATATATCAATACAAATTATATCAGGAATGATTTATTTAGCTGAAAAAAATTTTGTTCACAATGATTTATCAGCTAAAAATATTCTTATATCAGAACATATGGATATAAAAATTTCTAATATAGCACGTTATCGTCCAAAATATGATACAGATTATTATAAAATAGCTAATCGTTCATTACCAGTACGATGGATGGCAATAGAATCATTATTATCAGGTATTTATTCTGAAATGTCAGATATATGGTCATTTGGTATTTTATTATGGGAAATGTTTTCATATGGTATTCAACCATATTATGGACGAACAAATCCTGAAGTTATTGAAATGATACGTGATAGAAAATTATTAACATGTCCAACAAATTGTCCAAAACAAATTTATACATTAATGTGTTCATGTTGGGAAGAACTTAGTGAACAACGACCAACATTTACTGAACTTATGAAAAGATTTCGACAATTTGAAGAAAAACCAGCAACATTATCATCATCAACAACAACATCATCATCATTAGTTGATGTACAACCTGTTGGAAATCAAGGAGATACACAAACATTAAAATATCGAACATTTATTCCACCGCTCGCAACATCATCATCACCATTTGTGCGTAATGATACACTTTCAACTAGCGGACGAAATGTTTCACAATCGATGCTTGTTGATAGAGATAGTATTCGTTTTGAAGTCTAATTTTTTTCTTTTTGAATCTCAGAAATTTTCGTCATAGAAATATTAATGTTGTTTGCATTTTTAATTTGTTGTACAAAATTGACTCATTGTATTTGTTTGTCTATTTCATTTCTTTTTTTTTTAACGAGTTTATGAGACTCTACTTTGTCGTTATCGTCTACGACTAAATTTGAGAATAAATAATTTCTAATAAATTCTCGATTTAATTATTCAAGATTAGAAGAGAGAAAACTACCGTTATAATTCGTATTACTATTTGTTAACAATAAGTATCTCAGTATTAGCAATGGTAAGCAATATTTAATCAATAGCTTATCAGAGTAAAATAGTGTAGATTAGCATCAGTTCTTCAGTTTAATTTATAGTTTGCTCAATTACGTCAACGTTTTTTTTTTATTTATAAAAGTCATAAGAATAGAATTAATAACCCACCTTGGCCTCTTAAAGAAAGTTGATAATGCTATTCGATAAGTTTGTTCGATTCTTTTTCTTTTCTTTTTTATGTCATGTATTTAACTAAAGATTTTTCGTTCTTTTTCCATTGTTTATTTTGTTCAAGTGTATATTATTAATTGAATAAACCTTCTGTTCTCCTCGGCATTCTACCTTAACAACTACTTGCACTCAAGTGCATAGTATTTGATTCTGGAAGATTCGTGCTTCTTGTCGAATATTTTTAACCATAATCAAATATCAAAGAGGAATTCAGTTCAAACATTTTTGTTTTCGAAACCAGGGGAGGAAGTTTTTGAACTTCCACAGGAGTCTACTACTCATGGGAGTCAATCCTGGACTGCTAGTAGTCAACTATCTGGAAGTCAAGCTAGCAAATTCACAACTGAACTCAACAATTCAATAATAGTTAGACAATAGTCAATTCAATTTTTATGAACCTATTAAAAAGATCTTGTAAAACGACAATTAGTTATAATCAACTGTTGTTTACAAGAATATTTTTAACAAATTCATATAAAGATTATAAATTTATTATGCAGATGTTTCGCTTTTTTCTCGCTTCGTTTTACTTATTAATGTATGATAAATATGAATAACAAATTGTTCGAAAGAGAAGAAAATTTTCTATCAACTGATAAAAATAAAAAAGAATATTCTTTTCAGACGAAGATGTATAAGAATCGACATTTTATGTTGCTCTTTTATTGAAAAAGTACAGATTGCTTTTAAAAGTACTTCTTTTTTTTTTCTGTTGCGTCGTTTCGTTTTGTGAGTGTGTTATAAAAATAAGTTATATACAATTTCGAAAGAAGAGAAAACATTCTACTCTTTGAATAAAAGAAAAAGTTTTCTATCGAAGAGAAATAAGATTCGACATTTGTTGTTTCCATTACTTCTACATCATATGCTATATGCATAATACATACAATAAAATAAAAGATCTATTTTTGTTGCATTCGAGCTGAAAAAAAAATGTCATGATAAATATTTGCTTGAAAAACGCATGGCGATTCAAGTGTGTAAAATATTTACGATGAAATGTTGTTGAGAAGGAAAAAAAAGAAAAACAAAAAAAAAAATTGTACGGAGAGTATTTACAGCATCTCATTTTGAGTACACTTGTTAAATAAAATTCACATAATGTATGACAATCAAGATATAAAGATATCTAATATCAATGAAGAAATCATTGATGTACATCACAATGGAATTATTGATAAAAAGTATGATAAATAATTATTTTGATTATAATATTCGCCTCCTATATATAGTGTTACTTCTTTGAATGAAAATTCAAATGAACCAAATTCTCTTGAAAGGCTTCCGAATGAAAAAAAACATAAAAATTCTGCTCAAACTGTAAGCTTTGCAAGTTTGGTAAGAAATGATAAGTTTTTATTGAATATCAATTGTAATATATTATATATATATATATTAGTTTCGATATGCTGAAACACTTGATATAATCTATATGTTAGTTGGTACTATAGGAGGTCTTGGTAATGGTGTTCTTTTACCATTAATGATTGTTGTATTTGGAGATCTTCTAAATACATTTACTACGCGATCTACTGAATTATGTGGACTTAATTTTACAGCTCTTGCTATTGAATATTGTCCACCAGGTTATCAATTAACAGCATCGAATTATTTGCAATCATTGTCGTAAGTATATATTTAGAGCAAAAAAAAACCAGAGTCTTTAAAAATAATAATTATAATGATTTAGTATTTGTAATTTTAATCAAACTTCATTCGATTTTCAAGATCAAGTACAAACACAAATAAATTATTTAGTCATAGTTGGTTGCGTTGGAATTGTATTAGGTTATATTGAAGTATTATTTTGGAGTATGGCAGCTGAAAGACAAACAAAAGCTATTAGAAAAAAATTATTTCAATCAATTCTTCGAAAAGAAATTGTTTATTTTGATTTACATAAAGCTGGTGAACTTAATACAAAATTAACAGATGATGTTAATAAAATTCATGATGGAATTGGAGATAAACTTGGTTCAACATCACAATTTATAGGAGCTTTTTTTACTGGATTTATTCTTGGTAAACTTAGAAATATATTTTTTATATGAATAAAAAAAACAAATTGTTATCTTTAATATATTTATTGTCGTATAGGTTTTGTTAAAGGATGGAAATTAACATTAGTTATATTATCTATATCTCCATTACTATTTATATCAGCTATGCTCTTTTCCAGAGTAAGTTGTTTGTGCTCAAATGAAAAAAAAAAATATTAAAATCGATTATTATATGATATCTATTGGTAGCTTGCTTCTGGTTTGACAGCAATGGAATTAAAAGCCTATGGTAAAGCAGGAGCAATAGCTGAAGAAGTATTTAGTTCAGTTCGTACTGTTCTATCTTATAATGGACAGGAACGAGAAGAAAAAAGGTTTGATTCTAATAATAAATCTTCTTATTATTGTGTTTTTTTTTTAATATAAATAATAATATATTTGTTTTTGATAGATATGAAAAATATCTTGGTGAAGCTAAAAAAAATGGTATAAAGAAAGGTGCAATCAGTGGTTTTACAATGGGCTGTGTATGGTTTTTCATCTATTGTGCATATGCATTAGGTATTTAATCTAAATTAATGATTCATTTGTTTTGTATGTAATGTATATTTTGACAATAGGATTTTGGTATGGAGCAAAATTAATTCGAGAAGAAGGATATAGTATTGGTAATGTTATTATTGTAAGTTTGATTATACTTACAAAGGAATATTTTCAACTGACCAATCAATTTTAAATTCAAACTCTGTGTGTAAAGTAGATTCCAGTAAAATATACAAAATCTCAAAAGAATAAATCTCTTTAGACTTTATATTCAGAGTTATAGTCATTTTACTAGAAATTAAAAAAGCTTTTGAACTCAAATTTTGTCCATAGGTAGAGGATCTAAAGACTAGAAAAATTCTAAGAAGATATGGGTGCAAATTGTGATTTGGCTGAAATATGGACGTTTCATTACAATCTTCCTATAAGACTTGACTTTTCCGATAAAATCAAGATTTCGAGTTTTGACTTGAAACTTTACACACATCAAGTTCTCAACTAGACTAGCTTGCCTACAAAGCTTCAGAACTTTTGGATGAATTATCTTTGAGATATGGAGTTCTGAAAATATTCCTGCATAATACAATATTTATAAAAAAAATGTCTATATGCTAAGATACCGGTATTCTAGGAGATAATTTATCCAGAAATTCTGAAACTTTGTAGGCAAGCTAGTCTGATTGAGACTTCGGTGTATGTAAAATTTCAAGTTAAAACTCGAAACTTTGATTTTATCAGAAAAGTCGATATTTCAGCCAAATTGAAACTTGCACCAATATCCTCTTAGGATTTTTCTAGTCTATATATCCCCTACCTATGGGGAAAATTTAAGCTCAAAAGCTTTTTTAGCACCTGAAGAGGTTCTCTTATGAGACATATGAGGTTTAGATATTTCAGTATAAAATAGCTTTTGAAATCGTCTTAATCGTGGTCTTTTCAATAACAATTATAATTTTTAGGTATTCTTTTCGATTATTATCGCTATTTTCAATTTGGGTCAAGCTAGTCCACATTTTCAAGCTTTGACTCAAGCGCGAGCTGCTGCTTATATCATATGGCAAGTTATTGATGAAGTGAGTAGACGACGACGATGATGATGATTATAAATTTCATGTAGATAAACAAATCTGTTATGTCTAACTAGCCATCTAAAATCAATAGTGATTCAGAAACAGGTCTGAAAAAGACTGATCTTATTGGTGATATTCGTTTTTCAAATGTTCATTTTTCTTATCCATCACGACCTAGTGTTAAAATTCTTAATGGTATTTCATTTGATGTTAAACGTGGTCAAACTATTGCACTTGTTGGTTCATCTGGTTCAGGAAAATCAACATGTGTACAATTATTACAACGATTTTATGATGCTGATTCAGGTACAGTTTTTATTGATGGTCATCAAGTTCCAGAATATAATTTAAAATGGTTAAGGCAACATATTGGTGTTGTTAGTCAAGAACCAATTTTATTTCAAGCAACTATTCGAGAAAATATTTTATTTGGAAGAGATACAGCAACTGATGAAGAAGTTCATCAAGCAGCAAAAATGGCTAATGCACATAGTTTTATTATGAGTTTACCTAATGTAAGTGATATATTAATAGTTTTCTTTTGTTTTATTAATTCTAGTATGTGTGCGTGTATATTTGTAGAAATATGAAACTCGAGTAGGTGAACGTGGTGCTACGCTCTCAGGTGGACAAAAGCAAAGAATTGGTACGTGTACAATTGAAATATGAATGAAAATATTGATCATATATTTTTTTTTCTAATGAAATTTTTCATAGCCATTGCTAGAGCATTGATTCGAGATCCAAAGATTTTACTTCTTGATGAAGGTAAACATTTATTTATTTATTTATTTATTTATCTTCTCATAATTATATTTTTTATTTTGTTTTTATATAATAGCTACTAGTGCACTTGATAATGAAAGTGAAAAAATAGTTCAAGAAGCTTTAGATCGTGCTGCTGAAGGTCTAGTAGAAATTCAATTGAAATATTTTCATAATGGAAATGTTTAGGTCGTACAACATTAGTAATTGCACATCGTTTATCAACAATTCGTAATGCTGATAAAATTATTGTAATGCATAAAGGTAATGTAGTTGAAGAAGGTGATCATGAATCATTGATGCGTATTCGTGGAACTTATTTTGCTCTTGTTGAACAACAAAATTTACGTAGAGCTGAAGAAGAAGAACAATTAACTATTGAACATCGTGAATCAATTGTAGATCATCAAACTGAAGATATTCAATTAGGTTTCACAAGAAGACGTGCTTCAACTATTGTTAGTATTACATCATCAATTATGGATGCATTATATGGTAGAAGAAAGAATTCAACAACAGGTGAAACTGTAATTGAAGGAGAAGATATTCAAGTAAAAAGAAAAATATTAAAGTGAGAATTATTATAATTTATAATCAATATAATTTAATTAGGTAAAGAAGCCTAATGCTGCTCTTAAAATGTTAAAAATGAACAAACCAGAATGGTTATTTATAGTGATTGGTTGTATCGCATGTCTATGTAATGGTGGTATTCAACCAGCATTTGGTGTTGTTCTAAGCAAATTAACTGCGGTAGACACGCTTTTTTTTTGTTCAAATTTTTCATATTAAAATATTGATATTATTAACAAAAAGGTTTTTCAAGAATGTGATAAAGAAGTTCAAAAAACTCGAGTTCTACTCTACATACTTTTATTTATTGGTTTTGCTATTATAATATTAATTGCAATGTTTCTTCAAGTATGTTCTTCTATTTGAATAATTTCATAATATTGTTTATTCTTATATATCATTTTAGGGTTTTTTATTTGCTTGTTCGGGTGAAGCTTTAACAAAAAGATTACGTTCTAAAACATTTCATACTCTTCTACGTCAAGAAATTGCTTATTTTGATAATCCAAATAATAATACAGGAGCAATATGTACACGTTTAGCAACGGAAGCATCTGCTGTACAAGGAGCAACTGGTATTCGTATTGGATTGATGCTGCAAAATCTTTCTTCACTTGGTGCTGGTATTATAATTGCCTTTGTGTTCTCATGGCAATTGACACTGCTTATTCTTGCTTTTGTTCCATTTATGGTTATTGGAGGTTTTTTACAAAGTCGTTTAATGACTGGTTTTGCTAGTAAAGATAAACAATCATCTGAAGATGCTGGAAAAGTTTGTTAATATATTTTTTTTCAAATAAGAAATATTATTCATTTGATTTTATATACTCTCTAGGTAGCAGTAGAATCTATACAAAATATTCGAACAGTTGTACAATTAACTAAAGAAGATTATTTTTATGAACAATATTGTTCATTTCTTGAAATACCTTATCGGTATTGAATTTTATTTCTTTTTTTGTTTTGAATTTAATTTACAATATTTTTGTATTATAGATCATCTATAAAACGAGCACATCTCTTTGGTTTATTCTTTGCATTAACAAATTCGGTTATGTATTTTAGTTTAGCAGCATTATTCAAATTAGGTGCTTATTTAGTAGAGAAAAATACAATCTCATTTGAAGCTCTTCTATTGTAAGAATAAATATTTCTAGAATATAATAATATCATTTTTTTTTTATTTTAGATGTTTTAATTGTATTGTATTTGGTGCACAAAGTGTTGGACAAACAGCATCAATGTATTAAATCTTTAAAAAGATTAGACGGCAAAATTATACTTTTCTTTTTGTTTAGGTCTCCGGATTATACTAAAGCTATTGATTCTGCTGAAAAAATTTTAGAATTATTAAATCGAAAACCAATTATTGATAATGGTTCACGTGATGGTGATGAAATTGTTAGTTAATATTATTCATTTTTAATGATATTGATCTTTTTTTTTTTTTTCTATTTTCTTTTTTGGTTTTAGTTTAACTTTCGTGGACAATTGGAATTTGATGGTGTTCATTTCATCTATCCAAATAGACCAGAATCAATTATTCTTAGAAATTTCAAACTTAAAATCCGATCTGGTATTTTGATCTTTTCTTTTATTCATTCATATTAATTTTTTCTTTTCAATAGGTCAACAAGTTGCACTTGTTGGTAAAGCATTATCTATTTTATTCTTCAATTTTAATATATCTCCATTTATTTATATAGGTACATCTGGTTGTGGAAAATCAACAACTATTCAATTAATCGAACGTTTCTATGATGCAAATGTTGGTCAATTGGTCAGCTAATCTTTTTCTCTCTCTCATATGCACTCACTCATCTATTTTCTTTGTTTTTATAGTTAATTGATTCAAAAGATATTAGAAGTCTTAATCTTCAATGGTATCGATCACAAAGTATTTAATACATCTTCTTTTTTTGTTTTTTTGTTTATTTAAAATGAATATATTTTAGTTGGTATTGTTTCACAAGAACCAGTTTTATTTGATATGTCAATAAGAGAAAATATTGCTTATGGTGATAATAGTCGAAATGATATTCCCATAGAAGAAATCATTGAAGCAGCTAAAAATGCTAATATACATAATTTTATTGAAAGACTTCCAAATGTAAGTCATAGAATGATGTTGTTTTATTTATTTTAGAAAAAGAAAATATGTTTCTATAGGGATATGATACAAATTGTGGTACAAAAGGAACTCAATTATCAGGTGGAGAAAAACAACGAATTGGTAAGAATATATCTTGAGAATAGTTTATGACAAGAAAATTAATGTATATTATTATTTAGCAATTGCTCGAGCATTAATTCGAAATCCAAAGATATTATTATTTGATGAAGGTAAAATATATGAAAGAAATGATTGTTGTGTAATATATATAAATTATTTAGCAACAAGTGCATTGGATAGTGAAAATGAAAAAATAGTTCAAGAAGCATTAGATCGTGCTCAACAAAATCGAACATCCATTACAATAGCACATCGTTTATCAACAATTCAAAATGCAGATATGATTTGTGTTTTACATAATGGAGTTGTAGTTGAAAGTGGAACTCATCAAGAATTACTTGCTCTCGGTGGTCATTATTATCGTTTAGCACTTGGAAAACTTGTATAGAAGATGAGAAATATGGGAATAGAATAAACAATATTTCATATATAAATATAAACAAACAAAACAATCATATTATGTTAAAATTTGTATTTTGAAATGCTTTGTAATTTGAACTCATTTCCATTTAAGTAACAAGAAGATTCTGGATTTTAGTTTCAATATATTCTTTAATCAATACTTCTTTTTTTCATAATCGTTAGTTGTATGATAATTTCACAATAGAATGACGATGGATCATAAGTACACTGATTTATTCTTTCTTCTTTTTTTTGAACTAAATATAGAAAATAGAATGTTATGTTATTGTTGGTGTTGTACATGTATTTTACAGACTAACTACGATTCTATTGTAATTTTTGTTTTTACATAATTGCTAAATTCTAAAGCTATTTTGTGTCAATTTGTTCTTATGTTTTTGGGTTTCAATTATATTTTAAAATAACAATATATTTGTCTCATTAGCAAGATGTTTATGAAGTTTACTGAGAAAGAATTTCTCTATTGTAAAGTTCAAACTTACAGATGTAAAGAATTCATTGTAAACTCACGAAATAAATTACACATAAACTATGTAGAGAGAAAACTCAACAAAAATGAATGGATGATATCCCACAAGTTTTGAAACATTTTAAAAATCTAATGTTCATGTATCATATAAAAAGAAACAAATATCATTGAACTTCAATAGATTAATCATTCAACATACTACTAAACAATTGCAAAAGTAAAAGATGATACATGATATATTGTTACTGTTCATTCATAATAAGAACGGCACGTAACGAAAGAGAGAAGCACTGATACAACGTATTTGCAACTTCTACTGTGATTCTTCTAATAAATCTGTAAAAACTACGGATAAATTATTTTAAAAAAAACAAAACATTTCATAAAATACGATATATTATGTATTAACAAAGTATTTCAAATGTAGAACCGCAAAAGATCGGTTTCGATATGGTCGTCTGGTTATATTATCTAATAGCGCACAGAAAAATTTTTTGAATACAACCGCAATTTTCGCTAATTTTCTTGTCACGGGAATCACATCATATATTCGGTATTTTAAAATCGCTACAAACCGCAGTTTTTCCCCATGCGTGTTCTCCCTCAGCAGGCCTGAGTCAGGATAACCTGAACTACTTGAACTTTTAGCAAAATCCAGGTAAGCTGCCCTTCGACGAGCGGCATAATGAACTTATACAAGTCCCTTTATCCCAAATTCAATTTATAGTCACAGAGTTATTGAAGAAATTTTTTATAAATATCTTAGAAATACTAGAGCACGACATCTTCGTTTCCTTTACACATTCCCTCATGTTTTAATATGTACCGCACGAATTGTGTGAAGACAGTAGCGGATATTAGATACATATCAACCTCAAAAACCGCGGTTTTCCATATAAATGCCACGGTACCACAAACCGCGATTTTACGGAAAACTTCGTTTACCAAGTAACTAATGACGACAAACCGTGACGATAGCTAATTTTGTTGCGATATTTGAGTTTTTTGAAAACTGCAGAATCAGACACCGTGGTTTATTCAAAAAATTTTCCATCTCGGCTACATCAATCAACAATTTCACGTAATCTTCAAAGACGAAGATTAGTTATTATAAGAAATTGTCGAAACGCTTCAGAAATGGATGATGAACAGTAACAAATTCGAGCACGAAAAAAGTGTGGCAAAGTAAGTAGATCGAAAATTGTTCAATAGTTGTGATTTAATTGTGAACGATGAAAAATACCTCAAATCGACCAGAAAGAACATTATCTAGAATCACTCTTTCTATTGAACTAATCCAGCTATAACTTCTTGTAATATCAAGTTTCAAAAGAAAGCGAAATATGAACAAAAACTGATGATTTGGATGTCTATGTTGACAAAAGCAAACAAGCTGTGAATTAAGAAATATATTTAAAAGAATGTACTAATAAAAGATTGTTGCCTTTTATTGATAAATATCGTTAGGATCGAAATTATCTGTTCTGATCCGATTTAGCAAGAATATATTATTCAAATAGTGTTCAAGAATGTTTGAATGAGAAAAACATACCATTTATTTCTCATGCAAACTATCCACCAAACATGCTTCAAGCTCGTCGAATTGAAATTGTACGGACTCAATTTGAACGAAAAATACATGAAAATAATTGCGAAGCAAATAATATCGATCATTCGGTTCGAAAAATCAAACAAAATGCAAAAAAAAATGATACAAGAAATGTTGCAAGTTATGATGAACGGTGTTTGGAAGAAAGTTCGAGTTATGTGGCGAGACAGAATGTATTCAGTTCTCTAAATATATTTTTTTTTGTAGTACTTATCGCGCTCGTTCTAATAAAAAACCAATTAGTTTTTCATCTTTTAAAATAACTGAGCTGTGCAGCTCAACATTTTTCCAAAGACTTTGACATTGCCTATTAATCTCTTACTTATTGAAAGATAAACATATCAATGCTATCGAATTTTTAGAAAACAAAAAAAAAGAATAAAGAACTTTTAAAATTAAAATTCTTCATTTTTCTCTATATAGCCATTTACAAGTTGTTAGATACAAATTATTAATGTCTGAAACGTATGTTTGTATCACGATTACCATAATTAAAAACAAAAAAAAGTAAAGATATTCTTATTTTATAGAAAATTTATTTGCATATTATTGAATGTGAACAATTTAAAAAAAAGAAAAGAAACAAACAATTGAATATTAACTCATAAAGATTTACTTTTCTTGAATTTTTGATGAAGTCTTCCAACTGGTTTCCAATAAGATTCACTATTTATTTTACTACTATCAAGACCCCAAGAAACACACATATCTTCAGCTAAAGCACGATGTTCATCACATAAATCATCATCATTCAATGGTAATTTATACATTGGTTCATACCATGTTTTTGATATAGTATGAGTAACTTCTCGTCCAGCAAAATGTGTTAAAACAAATTCATAGAATTGTTTTTGATTTTCATAATCTGGATGATCATCTGATGGTAAACCTGCATATTCTAATATTTTTCCATTAATACTTATCCATAAAGAAAACATTGGATCTTTTCCATTATGTTTTAAAAGATCATCATCTGTATAATAAATATCATTCGGAATATTATTAATAGTTTCATACATTGTAGGTAATTTTCGAGGTTTAACTGGTTGTTCATGTTTTAAACGATTAATATGTGAAGTATGAACACCAAAATGTTCACAACCTTTAACAATAATATCTACATAACGTTCTGATGGTATACTTATAGGTCTTTCTTCTTCTCCAATTAAATTCATTTTATAAACATAAACACTATGAGAACATTGTTGATAATCAATTGTATCAACTATAATACGTTTATACATATGTTCAATTTGATCTAAATAAATCATTTGTTTTATAGGTAATAAATGTATAAGTCCATGAAATTCTTCGCCTTCACAAAATTCAATATCAGCCATTCCACAATTATCTCGAAAAACTAATCGATAATTTGGACATTTAGCTGGATAAGAAATAAGTGGTGTAAGATCACGTAAATATAGTGATATTGGATTAATCATACTACCAATAGCTAAATACCATATATATATATTTTTACCATCATCAATGAATGGTTGCTCTGAATTATCATGAGCAATAACATTACTAAGTACACGTTTGTCAATACGTGTACTTTTTTTAAGAATAATTTCACATGATTTTTTGAAATTAGTATCGCTTAAAAATGCATTTAAACGATAGGATAATGATATTGAAGTACTAACAATCGGCATGTCTAGTTTTCAACTGAATAATACAGAACTATTTTTGTTACAAAGTACAATGTCATGCGTGTTGATCAACGCAAATAGGGTCATATGACAATATAGAGCAGAACAAGAAAAAGAAAAACTGAGAACCTTCACGTACATGTTTTGATAGACATACGTGTCACGTTACGGTTTTTTTTTTGGTAAACACTATTAGTGAATAAAGAAAGCGATGAAAAACACACATCATTTATTAATCTTTCTTTTTTTAGTAAAGAAATAATATGCTTATTTGTTATCAAAGAAAACAAAATTATCATCATTATTCAGCAATAGTTCGTTTGATAAAAATAAAACAAGAATAGAGTACATAATACCTTTCGAGATACGAGTCCGAGTAAAAAAATTCAAGAACGAACGAATAAGAGTATGGAAAGAATAGAAAAAAGATATGAATATGTAATCTTCATTTCTTTTGGTCTATGACGCCGTTATAAAGACTATAGATACGCGAGGCTGTGATCAGATCGAAACCGAAAACCAGGATTAAAAACAATTGATTCCACACATCTCTAACAAATACATGTTGTACGTAAAGATCAAAGTTTAAAATAAATCATTGACTGATAAATAAGCAAGATTTTCAATAATCTTTTTCACAATTGAATAATCTGAAAAATGTAAACTTTTTCATATGTATGAAATACATTCATCTAGAAATTTTCTTTCCATTGATATATCTTTTCTAGATTAAAGGTTATTTTATGAAACTATTTTGCATATTTTTCTATATAAAATTTTAAAACTTTATGTAAATGTAAACTAGAAGAACATAATTAAATACATTAGAAATCTTTAATTTTTAATATCTCTATCACTATAAATAATAATGTGTGATCGAAAAGTAATTAGATCAAATGTTCATTCAATTTTCAACATCTTAAAGAAATCTGGAGATATTCGACAACATTGAGTTTGTTAGCTTCTATATTTATAATGATTCAGGACAAATACGGCTACTGATGTTATGCGACAGAACGAAGAATAACACGACCTTCGTTGGTTATGATAAGCTACACATACACGGTACACATAAACTCGTGGGTAGTTTATCATAGCTTGTTTGGACCAATAGAAATACTTTCCATTTTTTATTGTTATCTATAGAGAAATTGTCTGACACATGCTGAATATTAAACGTCATTTTTCTGAGTTATTTATTTCTTTTTTTAAATCAAATTTTCCCATGAGAGTGTAATCACATAATTGTGTCAATCATTTTATAAATATTGGAATAGAATATCCCCATGAAGGAGTTTTGAAGGGAAAGTTCTCACTCGATATAAATAGTACATTCGTAATCAGAGTAGTGAATTAACCCCATCACCGTCGAAATTTTGAGAGCGTATATCTGCACTCAAATAAAATAAATTTTGAGAAAAATCGATAGAAAAAAGAACACGCTTCGCACTAGATTCGAATCAACGTCGCGTTATACATACTCTTAGCAACTCAGATATATGCAATGTGTTGTTCTTCTTTTCTTACTAACACGTTGCTCTTCGAAGAGCAACGTATGAGTAAGAAAAGGGGAATAACACATTGCATATATCTGAGTTGCTAAGAGTATGTATAGGTGACGCTGGTTCGAGTCCAGTGCGAAGCGTGTCATTTTTTCTCTTCTGGTTCGTTTTCTCTGTGGATTTTTCTCAAAAAGTTTTTTTTTTTGGTTGAGTGCAGAGATGCCCTCTTGAGGTCTCAATAATGATGGGGTTAATTGACTATGCTGATTCCGTATATACTATTTATATCGAGTGAGAACTCTCCTTTCAAAACTCCTCCATCGTGATATGGTGAAATGCTTATTCTAGCTAACTACTTTTAATTCTGTTTAATGACTTATAAATGGTCGAAAATCCAACAAACATGCTAAACAAAGACTTTACACATAAGTGTAAATAGTTATGAGTAATTTAATTACACGGACTCAATAAAATCTGATGTAATAGATTTTATATTATTTACAAGAATAACAAGCAATATTCTTGATAATGAATTAATTTTTTGAATAGAAAATTTCTATTAGGAAAATTCTTCTAAATTTAGACGATAACAAAAGCAAGGGTAGCATTTATTGATTTTTCTTCATTTATTTATAAGAAATTTTATACTATTGAATTTATGGTATATTTTGATAAAAAAATTTCTGCACATATCAATATTTATTTATCTCACTTTTAATATCTTCCGTTGAGTGATATGATTCGAATCATATCACATTAAAATCAGAATAATCGAATCATTTTCATTTTTATTTTTTTCAAATGATGATATACGCTAGTTCATATGTCTTCAGTATGTGTAGCTTATCTCAACTACCTTCGTGGGATTTGAACCCACACCTTCTGCTATTCTGGCAGATGTTCTAAGCCAGCTAGACTAGAAGAAGCATCGTAGTTTTTATTTAGCGTCAGAGTTTATCATCACTGACACTAACAGAGTTAGCATCAGAATTTTGTGCCCTTTCTGAATAATAAATTCAAAAATTTTATAGGACTTCTCGTTTAGAAGTTATGAGTTTACCTTTTAGAGATCCATAAACTAAGTTTGGATGAACTTTAGCATGCGAAACATAACTCAAAATAGAAATGAAAATTATTTCTAATATAACAAATGAAATATAAACATTTCTCTATAAAATAGTATACAAATGATTAGTTTACTGCAAGTCATTTTTCAACAGTGAGCATTTTGAATAAGAAACACCGTGTTAATTTTCATGGAAAACAGACGTGTAAGGTGAACTTGGCCATTCCTCTATAATACAGCGTATACAGTCAAGGAAACTATTGCTGCAAAAAATGTGAATTTTTTCCGTCCAAACTTAATTTTAGTATCTCTAAAAGTTCGACTCATAACTCCTAGAACAGAAGTCCTAGAGAAATGTTAAAGCTATATTTGGAAACAATAGAAAATCTTGATTTTAATCCGATATTTTCAAATTTTTTCAGACCCCTTTAAGAAGCTGAAAAGTGAATGAACATTTTATCTAATTACTTTTCGATCACCTGTAACTACTCAAAAAAATATCCCTATCAAAAAATAGAATTCTCAAGGTTATTATCAGCAGTTTATCAGACCGATATGGTCTAATGGTTATGATAGGACATCTTTAACAATATATCACGAATATATTTGAATAAACTTACAAATCTCGACATCGGTAATTTCTTTTTTTTTTACTAATATTCATTTAATTATATAATCTATCAAAAACATGTTGTAATTTATTTTTACATTCATATTCATTCTTATTCTATGACGAAAAAGAAAAACAAATCTATATATCAATCATATAATGACCACTCTATTGATAAGATGAGAAAACAAACAATTCACAGTTTCTAATGCATTTACACAATTTCATTTCAACTAACACTTTATACAATATTACATATCTAGTAAATAGAAAATATTTCAAATTCTTTCATAGCAATTGAAATCTATTATTTTAAGCAGAAATGGAAACAGTCTTGGTTTTTCATGACCAGTATCGATATCTATACATTTTTTTTTTCATAATAAATTGTGATCTTATCTTCATAAGTGAAAAAAGTGTTATTTTAAAATGAATGAACAAAACAAAAATATATATTAGGATTTCATACTAATTGTCAGTAGAGACTAAAAAAAATCGATTAATTAAGTTTCGAAAAAATACTCAACTATTATCATTATCCATCTTGATATATTTTTTTCTCATAGAATAGATTTAGAATTATTCGATGCTGCATAAAGTCTAAAGACATCCGATCTGTCAACGAAAATCAGTATAGATTCTATTCTGCTTGTTTTCTATTCAATTATCTATTTTAAATTATATGTAATCGATTAAAAAATTTTACACTGATGAATACGATTGATTATTGTTTTTTTTTTTTTCTTGTTACCGAATCGATCAAAAGTATACGTATGTGATATGACACGAGGACTTCTAATACCTGCTGTTAACAACTTATTACAATTGCGCTTGTATATTTCTCATTCAAAAAAAAAAAGACGTTTGATCTTTTTTTTTCATACCATCATAGGTACGAATGTAATTTTGTAGAAATCATTTTTTTTTTATTTATATTTCTCTTTAAGAGATAAAAATCTCTCTTAATAAAAACAATTTAAATCAATGCTTTTTAATATTGACAAAACTGATCATTGAATAAGCATCTGCAGCATAAGTGAAATAGGAGGGATTAAGAAGAACGAGCAAGTGTTTGTTTTTTCCTATACAAAAATCAGAAATGCTGACAGCATGTCGATTAATATTAAATTTTTGCTTTTCTTTTCTTTTTTTTTTTTTTATTCGTACATTTTATATGCATCTGTCCAACTTAAGAATGTTCTCAATTGTTGGTGATCAAGTGTATAGTGAAGTGGGCAAAGGAAATTTAATTTAATTTTTTGTTTTGCATTCATTAAGATGCTGATGACATTGGTAAAGTCGATGATTGATGTACAAACATACGAACAGACTGTGACTATGTGAAAATTGATGACATAATTCTAATTTAAAAGTCAATTGTTTATTTCTAACAAGCTTGTTTTAGCTGCTTGATATCAATTGGCTAAAATTTCGTTTTTCCTCTATGGACAAAAAAAAAAAGGGAATTTTTTTTGACAACAATGTTAGCATCCCTCAGGTGCATATACAAAATGTGTCGATATTATTCAACATTGTCACTTGTTTGAGTAGATCTGTTATAATATGATCACATCAGAGATATAAGACGGTAAATTTAATTTTGCTTATCTGATCGGTCAACAAATCGACGAGGTGATTATCCAAATAGATTCTTTTTCCTTTTTTTGTTCAAAACAATATTCTATTGTAAACATATACAATTTCCTTCTTCGAGATCAATAATCGGCTGGTTGGAATTCTGCAACTGTTGCAGTTCCGGCATAGTACTTTTCATGTTTTGTTTAATGAATGAATATATTCATCATGGTTATTCTTTTCTTTTTTGTTTCTGATGTGTATTGAGCACCAATGAATAAGTTGAACCAATTGAAGACAAGAGAACAGAAACAATATAGATCAAAAAAAAAAAGAAATCTTTAATGAGTAGAATTCGTCACCCATCACATATATATCTTTTCGTGTCAAACACGTATTCATGGCATTAGAATATCGTATAGATGATACACTTCTTTTGCAAACAGGTCGGTTCTTATTGTTCGATTTTCTTTTTCTTTTTTTTCTCAACAGTCTATCAATATATACTTACACTCTGTCTATTGACTCATTTGTGAAGTGGTAGATTCTTTTTTGTCTATAACTCAAGAGTTGATCGGCATAGGCTTTGAATAAATTGAAACTGTATGTAGGAAGAAAAAAACATAACAAGTAGTACTCTTTCCAACTACCATGGGAATAAGTTTGTATCGAACAAAAACAATAATGTTATTTTTTCATATACATTCAACACTTGAATTATTCATTAAAAAAAAAAAGAAGAGTGAGACTCTAGAAGAGAAAATCTAGTCTTTATTTGAAAAAAAAAACTTTTTTTAATCATCTCCTCTGGAGTTATCCATAAAGAGTGTCCAAGTAAAAATCGCATTTTTTGAGTCCCACTCCCTTAGAGCCGGTCAGCTTGGTCGTGAGTCTGGGCCTGAAATAGTCGTCTAAGAAATGTGTATGATGAGCTAGTTACCGAATAGGAAAAAATATCTCGAATCGTTGGGTCGACTATCCAATTTTGATTAGAAAATTATCTTCCCGAAGTGTCCAACATAAAAAAACACCTTGCAGAAAAAGCCTGCTTGTTCAAATATACTATTTTTGTTTTATTTAAATAACAGTTTATCAAATAAATATAGCAAAAATCGAAATGAATATAAAAATATTTTATAAATAATAATCTAACCAATTGCAAAGTTTTTTCTTTTTTTTACAATGACACTCGAAAATATAATAACATATATAGTACAGCTCGAGAAAATAACTATTCAGTCATCTAGCATAATCTTCAATCATTTCAACATCATAATCACATTGAACTGATTTTTCTATTTAAAAACTTTCTTCAAAGTTGTATGAAGAAAAATATTGATAATTAATGTCTAGATGTTCTTTATGGATGACTTCTCTTTGGATTTTGATTGAATAGGTTTCATTTAATTGAAATAATTCGTTATTTCACTGATTGCCATCGATTATCGAACCTATTAACCAATTCAATTTTCGTTTTTTTTTTTCATATTCTCGCCATTTTCTTGCCCAACGGGCGTGAAGTGACCTTCTTCCCCTTCTCTCTCTCTTGCTTTCTCTGTCTGTTCTCATTCCATTGAACATACATATTTTGTTGTTTGTTCAAAAAAAAACAAAAAGCAACTTGAAGATTGAAACATGAACGAAAGATTGACTACTGTCTATATATATCGGACAGATCGATGATTGAATACATCATGTGTAGCAAAGTAAGAGAATGAAAGTAATTGTCCTAGTATTGATAGCAATTTGTTATAAGCAAAAAGAAAAATAAAAAACGAATGTTCAGTAGGTAAAATTCATATTTTGAAAAAATATACAAATTTTTCTCATTTAATGTTTTTTTTTTCTTCTTCAGATTAATTATGTTGTTTATAATCATTTTTCTTAATTTATTTCTTCAAATTTTCAGTCATGAAATTTTAAAATATACTATTGAAGAAAAATTACCAATAAATACACTTATAAGTGATTTATCAAAAGAATTAAATCTAAAATCAAATAATTTTTTTCAAATATATGAATTATTACCATTAAATAAAAATTTATTTACAATTAATAATCAAACAGGACATTTAATTATTAAATCAATACTTGATCGTGAACAAATGTGTTTAAAACGACAATGTTCATGTAATTTATGTGAAATTATTCTTCAACTTTCAATTAAAATTCAAGATAAAATAATTTATAAAATAATTGAAATTAAAATAAAAGATCGAAATGATCATTCACCTAATTTCGACAAACAATCAATGATACATGTTATACATATCAAAGAAAATGTACCTCTAGGCTATCGAATCATTTTACCTAGTGCAAACGATCCGGATGAAGGTACGTTGTTGACCTTGTACATAAATATACATATATATATATTTCTATAAAAACGAACATTGCCCTAAGGAAAAACAAACCAAAATAACAATACCGCCCATTAAACAAAAACTAGTTTGTTTTTCTTTATTTCTAGGACTCAATAGTGTTCAATCATATAGACTTGATGGACCTAATTGTGATGATTTTGATGTTGATTTTTTCTCATATGATATTCCATATTTAATTGTACGTTCATCACTTGATCGTCAACGTTTATCATCTTATTCATTAATATTAACTGCATCGGATAATGGTGAACAACAACGTTCAAATTCAATACAACTTGATATTCATATATTAAATATAAATGATTCAATACCAACATTTATTCAATCTATTTATAATATTGATATACGTGAAGATACTGTTATTGGAACAACAATATTAAAAATTGAAGCAATTAATGATAATAATGAAAAAAATTTTTATGAACTTTTAACTGAATCACCATTTATTATTGATCATTTAACTGGACAAATTCAATTGAGTAAAACTTTAGATTATGAAAGAGAAAAATCTTATCGATTAATTGTTAAAGCTTATGAAAATTTTATACCGACATATGCTAGTATATTTATTCGTATTATTGATATTAATGATAATCCTGTTTTCATACAAATTAAAGTCGAAGGTAAAAATTATAAAAAAAAAAAAAAAACGAAATTTAATTTAAAGAAAAATATGTTTTTTTTTTTATAATTTAGAAGACATAACATTAAAAAAACAAAATGATAAAAATGTTATTTTTATTCAAGAAAATACATTAGTCGGTACAACAATTGCACATGTTATTCTCAATGATCTTGATTCATTTGGTAATTTTATTTATTTAAATTTTAGATTTTTAAATATGAGAAAATTGAATATGAGAAAAATAATCTTTTTGATTATATCTATAGAGTGAATAGACAGAATTTAATATATGCACTCGCAGAAATAGGTAACTCTTCTAAATGTTAATATATAACATATTTACAAGAGAATAAAAAGAATTGTATCGAACGTGCCGATGCATATCTCTCGATTCTATATCACAGTTAATGAAGTTTCTATATTGAATAAAACTTGAATATTATTTGATTTAACTAATTTTATTATAATATATAATAACAACTTTTAAACTTTAGCATATTACTATCAATGCTGATATCTATTTTAATATTACATAAAAATGATAAAGTTAAGATTAATTGTATTTTTGAAGTTTCCTTCTCAATGGTAATAGCTATCAAGAATTTACAAAAAAAGAAACATATGGATTCTCTGTTAGGATTGTTAGACCTGAAGACTTCAGTAAAATTATTTCGATGTGAGTCTACGAGATTGATTTTTGAAAGAGAGTATCCATTATTCATACTCAATATAAATATGTACATTTTATAATAATACATATTATTAATCATCTATCTATTTTTATTAAATATATTTTATGTATATATTTAATTTAGCTAATGGAAATCCATATCTTCAATTACAAACAATTGAACCACCATTACCATTTATTTATAAATTAATTTATCAAAATAATTTTCAAAATATAAAATTATATTCACTTATTCTTAATCAAAATCTTGATCGAGAATTAAAATCATTATATAATAATATACAATTAATTGCACATGATTCAGGTACACCAACATTACATACACAATTATATTTAATATTAAATATAACTGATATAAATGATTGTATACCAAAAATAATAACAAATACAACAATATATAATATTAATGAAAATAATTCAATTGATTATATTATTGATAAATTAATTGTAGATGATTGTGATATAGAACAAAATAGTGAAATTGAATATTATTTATTAAATAAAACAGATTTATTAATAATTAATTCTAAAACAGGTCAATTAAGTTTAAATCAATCAATTGATTTTGAAATATTAAATAAATTTCAACAAAAAAATTTAACTACAATTGATTTAGAATATTATATTAAAGTTTATGATCATGGACAACCATCATTATCAAGTCAAATGAAAATTATTCTTCGTATACATGATATTAATGATCATTCACCAGAATTTGAAAAAAATCATTCATATAATTGGACATATTCACAATCTATACTTCAACCTGGTTCAATACTTGGTCGTATATATGCATATGATTATGATTCAGGTTTACAAGGTCTTATTTATTATTCTATACGTTCATTTCATCCATGTTTAATTCTTGATATAACATCACTTGGTTATATTTATATACCATATGAATCAACAATTATAACATGTTCATTATTATCTTATACATTTGAAATAACAGCACATGATTATGATCCAATTAATTCACGTTCAACAATACAATTATTAACCATTAATATTGATTCAATATCAATAAATAAGAATAATTTATTACCTAAAATTTTACCATTATCATCTATTCAACAACGAACAATTCTTGATATAAATACACAAAATAAAATTTCATTTATTATTGATATAACAAATTTAAATAATTATACATATCAACCAAAAATTTTTTTTAATAATACAAATTTACTTTCATGTTGGAATATAAGTTCAACAGGTGAAATAAGTCTTATATCACATCCATATGCTTCATCATATATATTATCATTATATATAATTGATGAATATACAAATGAATATTTATTAATTAAACTTCAAATTGATATATGTAATAGTTCAATATTAAATTCATGTCAATTATATAATTTCTCAGATAATCGTATGATACTTATTTATGCAATTAGTTTAGCTTTAATTATAACATGTACATGTATAATTGTATTTTCATTAATTATTTGTTTATGTTGTGGAAAAACTAAACCTAAAAATGATATTTTATCATTATCAACACATCAACAAACATTTTTACAATATAATGATGATTATAATAGTGAAAAGGTACATAACAGAAGAAAGAAAGAAAGAACAATACATTACATTTAAAAATTTTATTTTTTTTTTGTTAATTATAGACTGAAAGTTCAAGTGATCGGTATAAAACTTCATCAAATTCAACAATTCGAGATGATGATCGTATGTTCAAATATATATAAAACTATTTTCCTATTTCTGAAACACAATTATTGAAATATAATTAGAATCTAAAATCTTCAGATACAGACACAATTTATTGAATGTTTTTAGAAATCGAACCGTACTTAGGTACTCTCAGTGAAATTTTCTAATCAGAGTTGGATAGTCATTCTGAAGATACGAGATACTTTCTTCCAGTTTTTTGTATTCAGTGACTAGTGCGTCTTACACATTTCTCAGATGACTAGAATTCGTTGAATCTAAAATTTTCAGACTCAAATCCGGAACGAACACAACGGACTCTAGTCGTTATTGATATACAGTCTGTGAATATTTCCTTATTATATTTTGTCGAAAATTAAGTAAAAGGAGAATGAAGAAACGTGTCCGAAAATAGATAGAATAAAACAATCGTTCTATGATGAGCAATAACACTTATATATTGTGCTTCAACTTTTGTCCTACAAGGATTGTACTAATAGCTTTTTTGCTTTTTTTATTTAGATGATTCAGCATGTATTATTAATGGACATTCATCATCATCATCAACATCTAATTCATCATCAAGTGGAATACAAACATGGTATAATCAAAAAGAATTAATAAATCATATATATCCATCTTCATCAACATATTATTATGATCTTAAATTAGCTGAATTATTACGTAAAAATCAACATCCACCATGTATTCATTTAAATGAACTTCCAACAATTCCACAATCATTAAGTACTGATTATGGATTTAGTAGTTTAGAATTATCATCATCATCAATATCATCAAATCAACATATTGAAATATGTATTGATCAATCAGCGGAAAAACAATTGAATATAAAAAGTTTTATTTCATCACGTGAATGTGTTGTTTAATACAGTTGATTATTCGTCTTTGTTCTATATATATATATTTGTTTGTCTTGCCATATAACAAAACAAAACAAAACAAAACAAAAAAACGAAACATTTTTTTGATAATAAATTCTATTGTATAGATATTGACGTAATATGATTAAAAAGAAGGATGTGGGTAAATGAGTGCACGTTGTTTTTTTCCTAAAAAAATGTTTACATTAATACATTAAATGATTTGATCGAAGTTATACAGTAAATAGCTCTATTTTGTTTCAATCTATATTTAAAAAATAATGTATGATCAAATCTTATATATGCATGCAATAAGTATAATTATGCGTTGTTGACACTATGATAAACATCGTACTATTAAGTATGATTTTTTAAGGACGAAAAGTTTACACAAAAAAAACAAAAAGTATACATTGTAGTTATTTTTTGTGACACACGTCATTGGTTACAATATGATCAGTCATCCAATGACGTAGATTATTCTGATGCAAATCGTACATACGAAAAAAACATGTGCTCTCTTGATTATACTTAATACTATTTTTCTTCTTCATTTAGTATATAATATATAATAGTTCGTTACATATTAAACCTTAAATATATTATAAATATAGTAAAGAATATACCTGAAAAACAAAAAGAAAAAAAAGAAGAAATAAACATTACGTTTGAATACAGTAGACAATATTGCACAAAGGTATAATTTTATGATATATATTACTTTTGGATAAACTTTATTTGTTCAAATGGGTAAATCAAGACCTACGGCGGCTTATATCGTTACATTCCTTATTTTGATCGTGGGTATCATTCATTTAGGTGTTGGAATTGGTATTGTAGCTAAATATAGTCGATATCATGATATTTTTCGACAATCAGTAGGCTTAGCTGGTTATAATATTGTTATTGGATTTTTTAGTATTGCAGTTGGAATACTAGGTATAGTTGTCATCGTGCGACAACATTCTGGTCTAAGTAAATATTTTTTATATTAAAAATTTAGATAAACATGAGAGAATTTTTTTCTCTTCAAGGTAAAATTGCTGCTCTTGCTGCATTTATCTTGGGTGTCTTAGCATTGGTATCAATTATTGTTGGGCTTGTTCTTAATTCTCAAGCAATTGGTTATATAAAATCACGTTTATCATATCGTATGAATTCATATATTGAAGATCAAACTTCTATTGATGTAATAGATGACGTTCAATCGAAATATGAATGTTGTGGTGAGAACTTATGGCTTGATTGGGCACGTTCTCAACTAGGTTCACTACCTACAGGAGGAGGCTCAAGTGTAATAGTCAATCCGGGCATTGGTACGTATAATAATACAGATATGGAGCTGATATCGATACTGTTTTCAGCATAAATACTGTCATGAGCATCGATATAGGTATCCTTATGG